>CAUYQV010061951.1:0-38890 GCA_963574575.1 Galagoides demidoff
TTGTGGCAGGTGCCTGTAGTCCCAGCTACTTGGGAGGCTGAGGCAGGAGACTCGCTTGAGCCCAGGAGTTGGAGGTTGCTGTGAGCTGTGATGCCATAGCACTCTACCCAGGGGGATAGCTTGAGGCTCTGTCTCAAAAAAAAAAAAAAATAGCCGGGTGTTTTGGTGGGCGCCTATGGTCCCAGCTACTTGGGAGGCCAAGGCAGGAGACTCGCTTGAGCCCAGGAGATGGAGGTTGCTGTGAGCTGTGATGCCACGGCACTCTACCCAGGGGGACAGCTTGAGGCTCCTGTCTAAAAAAAAGACATAAAACTTTGTATAACTCAACAAGACTGAAGAGTTATGGATTTTGGCTAACCCAGCAGGAATGATAGGTACAAAATGGCCATGTTAAGGCAGTTATTGACATAGCATAAAACTCCTTCACAGCTACACTCCAGTATCTTGACAACACAACATGCAGTGTGTTCTTCTATGCTCAGAGACTCCCAGGGTCATCCCAACATTAAGAAGAGGCAGAAGGCTGAGAGTCTGTCTGCATGATATGCTTTCATGGGTCATGACATCTCCTGAAACAATGTTCCAGGTAACAGGGAGCTCTAAACTGAATTTCTTCACTGTTACATGGCATGTCTAGATTTTATCCATCTGTTGCCCCAGAAGACACCACGAACATGAGCCCTGGAATCACACGAGCCTGGGTTCGAATCCTCACTCAGGGATGTCACTTGTAGCCTTTTTAAGCCAAAACTTCTTCCTCTGTAAAGTGAGGTTATTATAAACTCAAATTCAGTTGTGAGAACTGGAGCTGATAAAATCCTTAAAACCACAGTTGGCATTTATTCACTCAACAAATATTTACTGCATAGATTCTGTATGCCTTAGGGTACAGAGAGGATGGGGCAGATGGGGAAATGAGGCAGAAGGCAGGACAACGGGAAGATTGCTGGGTGGCCAGGGGTCACCTCCAGGCCAGGCAGGATGGAGCAGTCTGAGGCCTTGCTGCCCAGCACAGTTCTATAAAAGTCCCAGCTGGTGCTGTGCAGGGGCTAGGGGGATGGGCACAGGCCTGTCCATGGAGTCCAATCACTCCCCCAAACCAGGAGAGTACGCTCTGCCATCTACTGGCCAGCAACGGAACTCTTTATCAGGAGGAAATTATGTGTCTCCTGAATGGGAATTTGCACCTCCCTACTACCACTGAGCCCCCCACTCCCTTGCCTCAGCAATATGTATTCCACATGTTAGTCAGCCCTGATCTCAACCCCACATATGACAGCCCACACTCCCAGGTCAGGGGAATCCTCTGGGATCAGGGGTGACCACCCTACAGCTGCTTCTGAGACCTCTGAAAGCAGGGCAGTGTGCTCATGCCTGTCTGGGGTTGGGCCCAGCACATCGGAGTTCCCAATAACAGTCCCACTCAGAGACATGGCACACCCACAGGCACTAATAGTGGCCCTTAATACTGCCCACACCCAGTACCGGAAGAGTTTGCAGCTCAGAAACACAGCCAGGAAGACCAAGCTTTCACCACGGAGCAGAGCAAAGGGAAGGAACAGTCCCACACTGGGACCCATCACATTTGCAGACTCACCTGATCCATCAGGCTGCTCTCTTCCACACTGCTCCCCACCGCCCCACCCCGACCTCCAGAGTCCATGCGAGCAGGCATCCTTTCAGAAAGCAAACTTGCTGAGGGAAGATGCTATCATCTGAAGCCCAAACTACGTTACCTGTTCTGGGAAAACTGGAGGCAGGTGCAGCCTAATGAGCTTGGGAGGTTGCCTGGGCCTACAGCAGCTTTGAGCTGGCAGCTGCTTGTATTTACAAGCAGGAGAGAGAGTGAAAGTTTCCAGGCTGAGATGTTGCCTGAGGAGGCTGAGAATTCGGACCAGCCATCTCCAGACCAATACCGAATGTAATAGTAAAACACCGGCAAATGCTAATGTGCTAATTAGCTGCCACATTTAAGTTAATTAAAAACTAATCAGGATATAAATATGTAGCATTGCATTAATAAACCACGTGCCTTTCTATTTTTTCAAGAGCAAGAAAAAGTGCCTTTTTATCTAAGAAAAGAGATAAGAATTAAGCATTTTTCCCTGGGAGCTGAGCAGATTAAATACATTCTGTGGTTAAGTATTCCCTCTCCCACAGAGAAGACCTGACTTGATAATGAACTGAATCACTAGGCAGGTGGATCAAATCAGCATTGTTTAAGCAAGGCCTTCTCAAATAGGACCAGCTCCCTCTTTATTACTCCCTGGGTGTCTTGCAGACGGGGCTGGTCTGGTTGAATCTGCATTCTTGGAGTCATTCCTTGGGGTGTGAGAAAGCTGGCATCCTCAAGTCTAGGCAAGCATTGAGCTGTCTATGGGAAAACAACCTGAAGAGTCAACCGGCATCCCTTGTCTTAATGATATTAATATCATCAATAAGTAACAGGTGGGTACTTCTAATAATGAAAACGCAGCTTCACGACAAGCGCTCTGACTCACCTTCTGCAGACAGCCCCTGGATGTTTATTCCCTTAGCTGCCAGGAAATTCAAGCAGGCATCTATGTTTTCAATCTACGGGGAAAAAAACAACAATATACACTTAATAAATGTTCAGCCTGCTCCAGACCATGTCTTATTAGGAACAATGCTGTAAAAACAGCCAGTGGATGAACAGACACAGGTTAGGACTCTGCTTTGCCTACACTTGCACAGGAAAAGGTTACCTAATATCCCGACCGCACAGTGCCAAAAGTGAAGATCTTGGATTGCTCAGGGCTGCCAAAAATAACCAGAGAGAAACTGGAGCTCTCTCGTCTTGATCACTGTCACCAGTACAATCCTGAAGGCTTGAGCAGGTGCCAGAAAAATGGAGATGGGGATGAGGTTAGTGGACCCACCCATCTACCAGCAGCTGGGAGAAATGTCCAGCCACCAAAGAGCCAGGCAAGCAGACAGGCAAATGTACAAACAGAGGATGGGGGTTTTAGCAGGAACCTGGGTAGTGTTTACTCACAAAATTCTCTGAATGACAGACATTGCAAATGACCAGAGAGGGCTGCGACCTCCTGAATCACGCTGTCCCTTTTGCTCCCTGTGGCAAGAAGAGACTCACCAGTCAGAACCCAGGTTTGCCAGGGCTAATGCCGTGGCCAAGGGCAAGTCAATGTCCAGCCCTCATAGAAGAGAATAATTAGGTCCTTCCCAAGGGTCTGATTTGACTTCAGTTGTCAGGGCTGATTATTTTTTGGTTTAGAGAAAACTGTTCTGGCTTGATTAATGTCAACGGTGACCATAAATAAAAGAAATTGCTTTGACTTGGAACAAGGATCTTTGAATTTAACACAATTTGCATTTCACAAAGGAGGCCCTAATCACTCCCTTCCAGAACCAGCCCACCCCATGACATCCCAAGCTGTATCAACGTCCTTATGAACTCAAACCGGTATTTAACCCATTGAATTTATTTTGGACTAATACATGATTGTCTTTCACAGTATACATGTGATCGTTTTCCATCCCCATAGAATTTCCTGATGCTCCTTCATGGCCATAGAATGTGAAGTGTCTGTATTGTAAGAGCTCTAATTTGAGCAGAATCTAGCTCCAAACCAGTCTTCCTGAAGTTTGTGTCCACCTTCCCACTGACATCCAACATCTTTCTCCTCTACTCCCAGTCTTTGCATCTTCCAAGGGCTTTACATTAATCTATGGGACACCCGGATAAAATGGTATCCACCTTACAGAATCTGCCCAAGCCTGAGTTAGAAGTTACTCCAGGCTTGCGTTTTTATCACAGGTTCCCATCTCCTTTCTAACCTCTAGCCCACCTTCAAGTGTCCTCATCTGGGAGACATTTTCTCCTCTCTAAAAAAAGGGGGCAGAGTGCAATTTCCTGTAAGCTAAATAAATACTGATACTAAGGGTTACACCTGCCACCATCACAATCATTCCTTATGTAGACGAGGAAAGGTGAGGCATCTCTCCTTGCCTCTGTCTAGCCCCAGCAATGACTGACAATGACAACATGGCACTATCACCTTCCAGAGAAGTGAGGAGGAGGAAGAAAGGAAGAGAATGGCTGTGAGCACCTTGTGGATGGTCTTTTAGAGCAGTCTGCTCCCATTTGGAAGGATAATAAAAATTATATTTCTAAGTGCTCTGTTACCATACTCTGAAACTGAAACTCTGCTTGTGAGAAAAAATGTTAACTATCAGCCTATGAGTCCTTATTTCTACTGTCATCACAGTGGCACTGTACCAAAACTACTCCAAAGAATGTGTTGCCCCCAGAAAAGAGACACTAGAATTTAATAGTGATAACATTATAAAATTCCTCTTCTATTCCTCATCATTTCCTACAATCCCATCCTACTTCCTTAAAGTAATACATGGCACATGACTGATAAAGTAAGGTTTGGGCCATTATGTCCCCATGGAAGATAAAGAAAAAGGTTGACCATCCTGAATCTTTGTTATTGCAAAATCAAAAATAGTACACTTGATGTTTACCCTGGGAAGTGTTATGTAGGTGGGTTGATATGGGTGGGTTAAGTTTTTTCAGCAATAGCCCAACAGAGTGGCCCTAAAGGAAAAAAAGAAAGATTCCCACCAACATATCCAAGAACGGTGCTGCTCCACTACAACTCTGTAATTTCTATAAAACTTACCTCCCAAAGAGCATACAGTACATTTGTTGGGCTTATGAAGCCTTCAATGCATACAGCATAATTTAAAGAACAGTAGCATCCTCTTGCAAGGCTAGCCTTGACACATTTCACTTCAGCCATCTGCTGGACTTTCTTTTAATGTCAAGTTCTATTTGAAGGATGGATAACTGTAAGTCAGTCAACCAAATACTTCCTTTTAAGTCCTAGCATGTTTTCGTAGTTTACATCAGGAGTTGTCCACTAGCTAGGGAGGAAGGATGGAAGTGAAGGAATGATTTGTCGATGTCTGGCAACATTTTGGGTTGTCACAATGGGAGAAGGGGTCCTTCTGAACTCTATTCTTTTGATAGTGTTGGTTTCAGCAATTACTTCATAATAGAGAAAGTGAGGTAAGGTGATCAGATTTTTGACTGAGATTACACAGGTCAATGTCAATAGCAAAGCCAGGGGCAGGAAGCCCAGCAGATCCTCCTCCCTGTCACAGGAGTTTGCTTTTATATAATCCATCTTTTTAGAGCCCATATCGCCATTTGACACACATTGGATTCCTATTCATTTCAAGAAGAATCAGACATACAAACGAGGATAGCAGTAGGCTCTTCCTTCATTAAGTGAATGGTGGAGGCCAGGGCGCCAAGAATGATTACTTCTAACAAGGTGATAAAATACAGGGAGCAAGATCCAGTTGCCTGGATTGCTCTCTTAGAAAATGTTAAAAGTAAAAATAAAAACTTGGTCATCATTTAAAAGATCATTCATACGCCTGTTAAGTGCCTTGAATTTTCCCTCTCTACTGTGAATTCTATGTTCAGAGAAGGAGTTCAAAAAGCATTCCTTAAGTCTCAAATCCACTCTTTAATAATGTTCCATTAAGGTTAAAAATCACTCCTGACAAGGCGATGGAGACCCACGCCCTTTCATCTGTACCCCAGGAATTATGCAAGGCTGGAAAGCAGAATAGGGTCAGCTGTGGACTTCAAGCTCCTGGGTTTATTTGGAAGAAGATCAGAAGGGGAGATTTTCTTTGATCCAGGCATCTTGTGATTAAAATTCACCTTAAGGTTTTCTTCCAAACCCTGCACAAGTAAACATTCCATCTCATGTACAGCAGAAACTGCAAACTCCCTCCACGTCCTGAGAGGGCAATGTCCCAGGAAGCACCCAGTACTCATTACAGCACAAGCATGTCCCCATGCGTGGCTGGTGTGTGGCTTGTGTGTGATCCAGACACACAGCAGGAGATGAGGATCCAGTCAAAGCTGGGAGGCACAGCAAAGGAAAACACTCCTAACCAGCAAACTATGTAAATACGATCAAAGTTGTTCATTAACATGTAGCGGCCAATATAAACTACTTTCCAAAATTAGCTGGAAAAATCTGTGTGAAGTCTGACATTCCAGTGTTGCTGAAGGGGGCTAGGGACTGAAAGAAGGCTGTTGTAGTTGTTGCTATAGAAATGGGTCCAAGGGTTCTGGGATCAGGTTGCTGGAATCTGTAGCATTAGCTGGGGTGGGAGGCCCAGAGTGGGACTACCATGTGGCTTGGAGACTCCACAGCAGAGAGGAGGACAGAGAAACCAGAATCCCCTTGTTTGGGGCCAAATATGGCCTCTACCTATGCAAGAGAGTGAGGCTGTGATTAAGCCTTTCTGCTGGTCTCAGATGGGACCTGCACCCCAAAGTTGAATAGTTTCTCATGTCTCTGCACTTTAGATTTGCAGGGTAACTTCCACCTTTGTCTCTCATATCCATAATAAGTACATTCCCACCCAGGATGGCCAGAGTGCTGGAAAATCCAAACAAATACCAAACAACTGGAAAGAGAATTGGGCGATAGGAACCAAGTGGAAAACTTCACAATTCAATCATGATTAAGGCTGGACTGGGTCTCATGATAATGTAAAATATGCAAACCTCGGAAGCACTGCTGTATATCTCTCTGGTAGCTTAGAGACTGATCAAATACCATCTGTTGTGGCAGTTGTCATGGTAGCATTTTTCTCTGAATACCAGTGTAGCTGAGTGCAAAGCGCATGAAAATGATTGATGCAAATGAAGACCATCTCTATGGGCACTGCCACCGTCCGGGGGAAGATGATGTTCCGAGCATACCAAGTAAGCAGTGCACTAATTTTTATGAGTTAACAGTTTATCACCAGGTGATCTCCAGCCTGGGAGGAGAAGCAAACAGCTGTTGCATTGAAGTCAGGCATGGTCGCACTCATTTTTATAAATCATGAAATGCCTGAAGGCAACGAGAGCCCCAGACCCCAGAAAAGACAAAATGAGAACTTGAAAGTTCTGGTGACTTTGAAAGCACAGCATAGCTTCTTCACAAAACTCATTTGTCAGCTTAAATAACTTCATTCCAGAAGTGCATACGACCCTCACCTCTGATATTGCTACTTGCCATGAAAAATGAGAGGGGGGGAGATCTGATGGAGGGTAGATGGTGGGACCACACCTATGGAGTATATTACAAGGGTACATGTCAAATCTACTAAGTATAGAATATAAATGTCTTAATACAATAATTAAGTAAATGAGGTAAAACCCTATATTAACTAATTTGATCTAAGCATTCCAAGTTGTCTATAAACTCACCACATTGTACCTCATAAATGCATTAATGTATACACGATCTCTGTGTATATGACTTAATTAAAAAGAAATGATTGTCATTCCAGCATAATTCACAACTGCAAAGATGTGGAATCAATTTAAGTGCCCATCAAGTCATGAATGGATTAACAAAATGTGGTATCTGTATTCCATGGAGCACTATTCAGTCATAAGAAAGGATGAATTAAGGCCATTTGCAACAATTTGGGTGGAACTGGAGGCTAATACCCTAAGAGAAGTATTCCAGGAATGAAAAAGCAAACACCAAATGTACTCTCTATTAAATTGGAACTAACTTATGAGCACACATGTGCACAGAGGGAAGTGAAACCCGTGGAAATCAAGCAGGGTTGGGAAAGAGATGGAAAATAATCCTGCCTAACAGTACAGTGAACAAACACTATTTGGGTGATGGGTACACTTATAGCCAGGAATCATCATTACAAAGGCAATTCATGTACCCAAAGACATTTGTACCCTCTTAGTATTTTGAAATTTGAAAAATTATTGTCTTTCATTTTAAAAAATTATAAAACATAGAATTGCAAATAAATAAATACCATCTAAAAAGAACTGTCATTCATTCATTTTTCTCTTTCTTCACCCCTAGATGCTCAGCACCTCCTGGGTGTCAGACAGTTTGCTGGTGGTGGGTATATACAGGGAAATGAAACAGACATAATCCCTGACCTTTCAGAACCTACGGTCTAACGGAAAGGAAGCCGCATTAAATAAATAATGCACAAATCAGTACAGGCCAACTAGCTGTCATAGTTATAATGAAGGAGAAGAGAGTATTAGAAAAATGTATACTGGAATGAAGATGTAATCTAGCCTCAGGTTGGGTCAGTCAAGCAAGAATTTCTTAAAGAAGAGACAGAGACAGTAAGTCCACATTTTGTCTGTGTTGTTCACTGATGTAGCTCCAAGCGCCATGAATAGGGAGCAAGCAATCCATAACAAGTACTCAAGACTATTCATTGACTAAAGAAATGAAGGGAAACCAATGCCAAGGCCTGACCAGTTCTCCAGGCACCAAGAGTGGGGAGAAGATCCTATCAAGGCCAGTTACTAACGTCCAAGGCCTCGATGCAGAATGCAGTCTATGTACCATATTCTAGGGACCCAAAGAACATTGCTGGAGCACAGTAGAATAGAGAGAAGGGTGGAGGGAGAAGGGCCATACTGCCACTTGAAGGTGTTGACATAGGGAGGGAGGGAGTGCAGAGGTCCTTCCATTTCTTGGGAAACCTTGTCAATGTCTCACTCTGTCCCATTACCATGGCAACAGCAGCCCACCCCACTCCTTCCAGCCTGTAAGCTAGAGCTTGGGCTGCTCTAAACTAGGGAGGTCTCAAACAGTGTCCTCAAGGTATGGCTCTGGTGACTTCCAGGCTGAACATGGAGAAGGGGAGGGGTGGAAAGTGATGTCAACATCTGTGGTCACAGGTATTAGAAGTTTCTGCTTCATATCTGAGAGGTCTCTGTGCCCTTCTGATACCCTTGTCTCTGTACCTTTCCAAAGATGAAAAAAAGAAGGAAAAAAAAACTGTGAGAGCCAGACCAGCGCCATTTTGTTGTTTACCTCCCCCTTCTTTTTGAGGAACAACCGCCATCTTAAGTATTAAGTTTCAGCTTCCCCAAAACCCAGGCTTTTCCCCGAAATCAGGCATCCCAGTCAGCCAATCAGGAGTGCACTCCACCCTACTTGCTTCATACCGCCCCAGACCCCCTCCTTCACCCCAGTTTAGAAATCCCTCACCCCTCACTCCCCTTAACCTACCTGTACCAATCCAGAGCCTCCCCATACTTCCCCAAACCCTGACCACCAATCCCCCGTACTTCCCCATGCCACGACCACCAATCAAAAATGTACACCACCCTTCTTCACCTTTCTTGCTTTCTGTACCCTATAAAACTTTGCAGACCCCTGGGCTCAGGGCCTTCCTCGTGACGGTCCTGGCCCGGGCTAGTCAAATAAAGCTCACCTCTTGCTTATTACATCGGAGTGTGCCTTGGATTGTTTGCTGGGGGCTTTTTGGGAGAATTTTCGGGCACAATAGTCCATGTTCAGAAAAGAAACACTCAATCTGAGATATGGGTACAAGGCCCTGATCAGGAGGCAGAATAAGATCTGGGAAATCTGCTCCACTGGGAAGGCTAGGAGTGATACGACAACCCCTGGGACCAGCTTCACAGGTGAACCTCCAGCCATGTGGAACAGATCAGCTTGTTAAAAGGCCAGATTGAGACTGCCCATTTCCTGATTAACTTGCATTAAACATGGATTCCTTTTCTTAAAAGCAATATGAATTTTCAGTACAAGTGTGTATGCTTTCCTACCAACCCTCCAGACCGGCTGGTGAGCTTTGTTCAAACCGTTCATCTTACAATGGTGCAAAGCTGAACTGCCAATAAAGGCTCAGGAAGCAGAACTTACAAAATGCCCATAGTCTGTACTCTCTGACAGGCGGCTAGGCCAACAGCCCTTCACCCATCTTTCCAGGGCAACCAGTGGCAAAGGCTAAAGTCTAGGGCAAATCTCAAACTCAAATGCAGATAGCCTGGTGGCCAAGCAACTCCACCTCCATCACAAAAAAAAAAAAAAAAAGGAAAGATAATGATTAATCTTTCTGTACTTTGATTCCAGTGAAATTTATTTTTTAAATTATGTTTTAGGGAAATGTATACTAGTTCTATTTTTTAAAATAAGAAAGCCTACCTATTTTACTCAGTGATTCCATCAAATTAAAGACCTCACATCTGCTGTTCAGGGCGCATCACCTGGAGACGCATGCCTGGTGTCCTCCGGCTTGGATTTGACCCCATTGCATCACTGCAGGGAAACACCTGGGCCTTACTAAGGCTCTGTCAGGCCCTTTAAGACTGCTTAAATCTGCACCACAGAGCCCATACAGCACAGGAAAGGAATTTTCCACTGCCAGAAAGTTACGCCTGCCAAGCAAGGACCAAGGACCCAAGCTGCAGATTACAATTAAAAAGTACAGGTTCAGCTTTGCAGTATCTATTTGTGCAATCAGCAGACACCTGGGAGAGGGAGGAAGACAAGAAATATACCCACAAAACATTGCTCAAAAAGAGCACAAGGTAATTGCATCTTTCTCAAGTCTTCCTGAGCAATTTAATATTTCTCCTCAACCTTCTGATTTCAACTTCTAATTATTCTATTACATCATAAGTCAGGCCGAAGCCTAGGTACAAGAAACTATAAAAATAATTTGTCATTCTGGAAGGTTCTCATTTTCCATCAACCTTAAAAATATTAATCTAAGAACACTGGATTGAAGAGAGAAACTCCAGAGTGTGGCCCATAGTCTCTTGCACTGTGTTCTCAAAAAGTAAATTTTATTTTAAAGTTAAATTAGACACTGGGGAACCTTCATTGTCACATTCAACCTTAACCCTTGGTGATTCCATGAATTTAACTCCCTAAATTTAAAATCCATTCATTTAGACAATATTTTTCTTCATTTGACAAATATTTACTGAGCATTGACTTCATGGTTCAGGTATGGGAAGTAAGAGATGTTAACACAACGGAGCAGAATCCCTGCCACCGAGGTGCAATCAAGTCTTATGCAAGGAGCTTTGGGAAAGAATTACAATTTAATATAAAGTAGCAAGGAAAGATATAAAACTTTTTCCTACCTCTGGAAAAATAATTCCTTCTACGAAGCAGCAAAAAACTGCTACCATTAAGGGCAACTGGTGGGGAAATGAGGGCTGGACGTCCCACAGGGAAGAAAGAGTGGGCTCCCTCAGGAGAGGAGCCAAAGGGAGGGATCCCGAGACTCAGCATTTTGCAAGCGAGATTAGGGATAAGTGAGAAGTTAAAGGAAGTACAGAGTACAGTTTGTGTCCTCAGCTGAAGAGACTCTTGGCAGAGTTAATGAAGTTCCCAGTCTATAAAAGTATCCCAGAGGCCAGAAATTCTCCTAGGATGGTTATGCTCACTGCTTGGCAGAGAGAAGAGTTTTAAAATGAGATCTCTGTTTACAGGCAAGACAGTCAAGTAGAGGACATTTAGCTCTAAAAAGAGCCTGAATTCTAAGGCATTGGGATGAGAAAAGTCATTCCAGGAGAACAGCACCAGGCAATTCCAAGAAATGGGAGCATGCCCCCAACTGAAATGCCCAGGAGAGAGGAGCTGGCTCTCCAGGATGTGGCTGAAATGCAGTTTAACCAGAAAGACAGGAGGTTCACCCTGGGGGAGGAGGGGCAGACTACCTAGAGCTGTCACTCTCAAACCTGCCAGGTGAGGAGATCACACCTGGGAGCTCTTCATGTGTGGAAACAGGTTTCAGGATTCACGGGCACTCTCTGTCCCAATCCCTGGGGCTGGCTCAGGGAATGAACAGAGGACCTACTACGGTCTGAATATCTGTGTCTTCCAAAAATTCCTATGTTGAAATGCTAACTACTAAGTTGATGGCATCGGGAGGTGGGGCCTTCGAGAGGGGATCAGTCTCAAACGCGAACCCTCATGATGGCGCGAGTGTCCGCATCCAGGGTGCAGCAGGGGGACCCCTCCCACTCTGCACTGCAAGAAGACCCCACCTGGGAAGTGAAAGCTAGTCCCTAATATCAGATGTGCAGAGGCCTCGATCTCGGACTCCTCAGCCTTCAGAACGGAGAAAAATAGATTCCTGTTGTTCCTCAGCCACCCAGTGGACGGGATTCTGTTTCAGTCACCCAAACAAACTCAGACAGTCCCTGTGCGAGGGTTTATTAGTTTTGTGATAACTATGTTTTAATTATGAGAAATAAGAGCTCAGGTCTGAGTAGTACCCTTTGAATACTGACCCAGAAGAAGGGAGGTTCTGGGTTTCGCTGGACTCGTCCTATCCTGGAGCTATTCCTCTGAAAGAGATCCCACAGTGGGGACTCATCGGAGCACGGGAGACTCACCTGATGATTTTTGTTCTTTCTCTCTGCATAATGTTACATTATTAATGAGTTTGATAAAAACACCTACCAGGTTTTGAGCAAATATAAGAAACCAGGTATGATAACAGGCAAATCCCATAGTTCAAGCTGTTTCTCTAAGAATTTCTAACCTTCCTACCAAACCAGCCAGGTAGGAATTTTTACATATTTCAGGGGAAGAAACTGAGGTACAGGGTCAGTCAACGACCAAGATGTAGTGTGAAGAGTCGGTCCACCTCCAAGTTCAACATGCTGCTGCCTCTTTCTTTCATTTCAATGGTTTTCTTTTCATTTCTTCCTCCCTGAATTTGAATTTAATTTACTTTTTACACATCCTCCTCTGTCAGTAAGTTTGACTTTCTAAAGATCAGAGCTGCCCTGGCCTCATTACTTCACCTTGAGTCTGGCACACAGTAGGTATTTAGTAGATGTTACTAAGTGGAAAAGAGATGCATCAGCCTTTATCAATCAAGCGGTAGAATATTCTAGAAAGGCAGCCAGCTAGACAGTGTTCCCAAATTCTCTGGAGGCTGCCGTTTCTCCAATCTTTTAATTCCTTGGAAAAAGGCCCACAGACAGGGTAACCCACCAGCTGGAAAAACGCCAGATTGTCTAACTCCAAAAAAACGATGGCACATGTCCAAAAAGGAGAACTGTTCTAGGCCAAGGAATCTATTTGCAGGACACATCCCCCAGCAGCCAGCGGCCAGACCCGGGGCTGTGTAAGCCACTCTGGCCACACTAGGCCTCCCTGCACATCTCAAGGTCACAGGCATGAGGCCCCAAGGACCACCCCCAGTCCCCCCTCCCCATCCTGTGGTTTGCCTTTAGGGCCATCCCAACACTACCCTGTGTATCAAGTACAGACCCTGCAGCCACTGACCTGGGCTGCCAGCGCTCCGGGAGACACCCCTGCCCTGTGTGCACGCTCGCCCAAACAGCCTGAGGTTTCCCTTCACCACACAGCCACAGATGCAGCTCTGCGCCCATGTGGACCTGCCGGAGGGAAGACACGCTTCACAGATCACTATCTTCTCTTTGGCTCTTGTGCGGTGTTTATAAAATAACAACTCTGCCATCTTCTTAGGTAACAGCAGCTGCAGGTGATGTAAGATCGACTCCCCACTGGTATCTTCAGCACCAAGCCCTGCCAGCAGAGACCTCAGCCAAGGAAGAGAGGGTACTGCTCGATAGGACGCTGGGCTCTGCTCTGGGAAGGATCCTACTTCCAAACACAAAGTGAAAAGCAGAGTGTGTTTTACAAGTTATATGCTCACTGCTCACGTCTCCAAGGACCACAGATGCTCAGCACCCAGCAAAGCCAAGCTAAATACTGTGTTTCACCTGTGTCCCTATCTGTTCTGTTCACTAGAACATATACTGGTCAGAGAATAGGTCAGACAAACACTGAAGAAAAGAGGGAGGACCAGGTCAGAACCATGCACCGCAACAGGCACCACGTGCCATCACCCACGTTCCTCAGGTACCGCAGGATCCTTCACCACCCAGATACCATGTACTGTCCTCCACAGTCCTCAGGTGCTACAGGACCATGTGCCACCCAGACACCACGCACTGTCATCCACAGTCCTCAGGTACTACAGGACCATGTGCCACCCAGATGCCACGCGCTGTCCTCCACAGTCCTCAGGTGCTACAGGACCATGTGCCACCCACATACCAGGCACAAGTATCCTCATTCCTAATGCTAAGCCCCCTACAAACAGAATGGGTTAGTCAAAGATGCCTTCAGCTGTCTGACACTCAAGCAGATTATGAGCCTGCTGGCATTATTCTTCAATGCATTTAAAAACATATCCACAAGGATGGAAGGGTTAATAACTGTGCTAGCTTCCTCCTGTCACTATACCCACCTTTAAATAGGTCAAGACTATTAAGAAAGACTTTCTTGGTCAGACTGAACCCAGAGCTAAATGGGCATTGGTGGCCCCTTGTGCAAGTTCTAGGGAAACAGCAAGGGGTGGTGAGGCCCCCAGCTAGGTTCCACCACTGCAGGGCTTCCCAGGCACCCTGGAACACGACTGTCTAACTCCTGCAAACCTCTGCTATTCAGAGTATCATTGCAGGGTTACCTGCAAATGTGCAATAGATTCTGCCCATGGGGAGGGAACTAACGTTTTGGAAGACTTATAAAAATGGGATTAATTCATAGTGAGGATATAATATTAGCCATGCTAATGAAAGTGATAATAGAAATCTTGTTAAATTGCTTCTGAAGGCAACACTAGTACATTCTGTACTGAATGACAAGAGTTTTTTTTTTTTTTTTAATAGTTTTTGGCCAGGGCTGGGTTTGAACCTGCCACCTCTGGCACATGGGGCTGGCACCCTACTCCTTTGAGCCACAAGTGCCACCCGAGTTTTTTTTTTTTTTTAAACTTACTGAAAATCTCTAGTTTGAGACCTTTTTGGGGGGCAAAAGTTCAAAATTATATAAGAAAAATAATTCATTCCCAAAAAAGGAAGCATTTGATTTCTATGGAATGGCTAATACTAGATAACTGTGGTTTAAAAGAGAAAAAGAAAAGTTAATTAGCAACATTACAAGCAAAATGTAAGTCCTGAATTTCAGAAGATAGGATACTCTTATTTTCTACCTAGGGAAAATTTAAAGGTATCCTTTTACCGCTACCTTGCTTAGATAAAAGAATAATTTCTTTCTAAGTTATACCCTGTTATTTCAAAAGAGGATTTATAGTTCCTTATACAAAATGCCCATATGTTCCAGGATCATTAGAAATGACTCACTGTTAGCTGTGTATCCACTGGGCCTGAGCCCCCTGCCTCCTACAGCCTCAACAAGCAACAGATACTTGTTTAACAAATGAATGAACGCAGGAATGAATGAATGAATGAAAGACACAGGAAGACTACAGAGCGAGACGATGAAAAGCAAACACACCAGGGTAACAGAGAGAGCCCCGGGATAAAGCCCTCTATTGAACCCGCATCCTGACAGCTAAAGGACCCATGAACATTAATGGAGTCCAATTATCTGCCAAGAGGGGCAGACAAAGAGTGGCGCGAACTGTCAGAGCATCAGGAAGGCCAAGGCCCAGAATAGCTGAGACTTGAAAAATTACAAAGAATGACAATGGCTTTTTCAGTTCTGCTCCAAATAAGGACCAGGAGGGAGAGGTCTGCTGCTTGCCTGACACTGGGGGAGACAAAGAGAACACAGCCTCCTCAATGCCTTTTTTGTTCCTATCTTCCTTATTAAGACAAATGATCTTCAAAGTGGAAAGGAAGGAATATGCACAATTAAAGGAAACCGCTGTCCCAGGCAGGGGGCGACTGCAGGGACCCCGTAGACTTGGCTGCTCTCAGGCCAAGAAAAACTTGATCCCTATGGTTGAAATCTCAGTTTGAGCAGGGGCAATCTGAGTAGTCAGAAAAATGCAAATACTGGTGGATAGGTAAGGAAGGAAGCAGATCTGGAGGCAGGACAGAGGGATGAACAGCTCCGAGGCCAAAGCCATCATCCTGGGTTCACAATCCAGCTGTGCCACCTGTGAGGGCCACGGTCTGGACAGCTCTCCTGCCTCTGGCCTAGTACCCCATAGATAAGGAAATTTCCAAAGTGCCTACTTCACAGGACAATTAGGTAGCTTCACTGGGTTAAAACAAGAAGCACAAGTCCTTAGTAGGTTAAGAAACTGTTTTATGTAACAGGGAAGTCACCTAATCACATAAGAAGCAGAGGACAAAGCATGACCTGCCGTCATATGTAAGCTGAGGCTGTAGGGCAACCACTAACGACAAGCACAAACCCTGTTACTTGGTGTGCCACGAGTACATTTCTGGAAGGCAAAAAGAACTTGAGCATCAGTTATTTTGTGGGAAAAAGAGTTTTCCCTTAGCTTTGCTGCATCTCACCCCTATTAAGAGGTGTCTGGACATGGGTAGGGTAAGACAACTCAAAATCCTCAACTTTGGCATCAACGTCGAACCCACATTCACTATTATTTAGGATTTTTGTTGAGCATTTCAGAAAAAGAAACTTACTGGAAAATAGCATAGTTTCACCCTGAGGAAGTGTCACTAAGGAAACAAAAGTTACTGTCATGTATGTGTACCACCCACTCTCTATACCTACCCATGGATTCATCCAGCTGCATATTAAGAATATTTGAATAAAAAATTGAGTCTGTACTGAAAACACACTTTTTTTCTTATCATTATTCCCTAGACAATATAATGTAACAACTATCTACCTAGCATTTACACTGCCCTAGGTTATTACAAGTAACCTAGAGATAATTTAAAGTATATGGAAGAATGTGTGCAGATTATATACAGATACGACAGTATTTCATATCAGGGGCTTGAGCATTCTCAGGTTTTTTTGGAGACAGAGTCTCACTCTGTCACCTTGAGTAGAATGCCATGGTGTCACAGCTCACAGCAGCCTCAAACTCTTAGGCTCAAGTGATCCTCCTGTCTCAGCCTCCTAAGTAGCATCCTCAGATTGTTTTTATTGGCAGGAGGTCCTGGAATTAGTCTCTCATACATGTTTGTTTGTTTTTTGAGACAGAGTCTCACTTTATGACCCTCAGTAGAGTGCTATGACATCATAGCTCAGGGCAACCTTCAACTCCTGGGCTTAGTTGATTCTCTTGCCTCAGCCTCCTGAGTAGCTGGGATGACAGGTGCCCACCACAACACCTGGCTATTTTTTGTTGCAGTTTGGCTGGGGCTGGGTTTGAACCCACCATCCTCGGTATATGGGGCCGGAACCCTACCCACTGAGCCACAGGCATCACCCCATACATATTTATAAGTAAAATCTAAGATACTACTGTGGAGAAGAAAGTAAAAGATGAACCAGGCACGCGCATTAGCGGGACCATGATGAAACACCTTCTCAGCTGACTTTACATTCTCGTCAATCACACCCTCATCCAAACTGTTCCTGGTGCCTGAGGAATGGCAAGGCATGGCAGGAGGGGAAGGCCTTTGTTGGCTGGTTTTTATTTTTGCTTGCCTAGAATTCCCAGAACTTCCCACGCAGAGGGGAGAGGCAGGGGCTTGGGACGTTTCTGGAACTCATAAGTCTATTTATGGCATATGAGTTCAGGAATTCATTAAAGAAGTATCTATGAAATATGACTCCAGACAAGGCACTATAGCAGAACCTTCAAGATAAGTAAGATATGGCCATTGCCTCAAGAAATGTGTGATCTTTGGAGAAAAGGGAAGAATAAGATTCATAGTAATACTTGTAGAGGCAGCTTACACATACAAGGTCTGACAATTAAGTTCTCGAACTCATCCTAAAAAAAGTGTTACGTACCTCATGCCTGAATATCACTATGGTTATCTTTGAAGTGCTCTCCTTAGGAAGCTATGCCTGGATGCCAGCAGAATCCACCTTCAAAGCAATTGTGGAACAAGATATGTAGCACTATTTCTAGGATGAGTTCTTAAACTTCATTGTCAGACCTTGTGTAGCTGTGTGCAGGTTGGGCCCCCTAAATTATCTCAGAACCTAACATTGAAGGGACTTGACTTTGATTCTCATTCCACCACTGAGGGACTTCTCTGTGACTTCCTAGCAAGGTACTGAACCTCTCAGTCTCAGTTTCCCCATCTGTAGCTCTGAAGACTAACTGAGCAAATGTAAGAAGTGTGGGTGGGGAGGTTTTAGCACAGGCCTCAAAGCTGTCATCATCATCATCACCACTGTTATTTTTTGCCATGTCACACATGATAGAACCTGTAAGTGAGAACTGTAAAGTGCGAAGCAGCCCCAAGCAGCCTCACAGTCATACAGCAGTGCTGGAATAGACCAGAAGACAGAAAAACCACCAGCTCACGCCTGGCCATGTCCCCCAGCACATGCTGAGTTTCAGAATGGTTTCTGGGGGGAGGAGGGGGACAAAACAAGACAAACAAAACTTATTTCTCTGGTCTATTTCACCTTCTCTAGTAACTGACATTCTTTTCTAATTTTGGTCTTCGTCACCTGGCAAACACTCGTCCCTGAGCTGAGACACTGGTGCTTCTAGCCTGCACGTTCTCCATTCTTCCTTCCATGCTTGCACTGTTTCTGGAAAGGAAAGCTTGAGAAAAGTCTCGATATAATCTTGAGACTTTTCTCAAGTCAGATGTGAAGCCTGTGGGTGTGATGCCTCCATCTGAGCCAATGGACTTCACTCCTGGATTTGTGACTCCAGTGACCAATGCAATGTTCTGACTCCATCTCAGGAGGCCTCGCCCTGGTGCTTATCCAGGCCTGTTTTTCTGGCAGAACAAAGTCATGTGGGCTCAGGACGAGCAAGCCCAAAATGGATATGGAGCAGTGGCTGGGAGGGCACAGCCTCGGCTTTTAGGCTGGAACTCAGGCTGTAGCTGTAGCCATACCACAAGGAGAAAGGGACATCCAAGTATTACAGTCCCCAAAGGGGAGAAGTCCACCAAGCAACAAAGAACAACGTGCTTCTGGTCCAGCCAAAGACACAAAAAGCCACACAGAGACTCGGTAAGGCCCCTGCTCTGGGAACAGGCCTCTGAAATCCACCATGAAGCTACTAACTGGTGACGACATGGGGAAGGACAATTAGGACGGAGGAAGGATATGCTGGAAAGGAGATCTGGGCTCTCTGCCAAACTCTACTACTCTGCGCAAATGACCTTGAATGACCTTGGCCGAGTAACTTAAATTCTCAGATCCTATCTCTTCTCAAACCAGGCTGGGCAAGACACCCGACCCCGGACTGTGAATCTGTGGTGTGTGTGTGCAACCATCCATCCCTCTCACTCATCTCCAGGCTGGCACTGACCACTGCAGCCCCGTCTTCCGGGGGTTCCAGCCTCAGACTTCCCAGCAGCATTGGACCCAGGGGTCCCAGAGCACCTGTTACTGGAGACTTCCGCAGTCTGGTGTGTGCACTGTAACGGCACAATCATTCACTTTAATTTTTAGTTTGTTTTATTTTTTCCCCTGTTTTAGGAATAACCTCACGTATATAAAGCACACTGAGAAATTGGAGAGAAACAAAAACACATTTCTTATCCCAAGAGGAAAGTCATGCTAACAGGTAGACTAGCAATCTCTAAAAACGCTTTCCTCAGCTACTAACCTCTCTGCTCTTGGAAATACCTTCTGCCCCACGCTCTACCCTTGAGATGTTAACGCTTCACACACACTGTGCCCAGGATATCGTATTTGTCTTCCCAGTATGGCTCAGAAGCTTCACAGCCCAGGACACCCTATTTGTCTTCCCAGGATGGCTCAGCTACCTGCCCTGTGTGTCTCCATTCAATAGGCACTTTCTGTGCACCACTAGCTCAGACCTTGACTTCCCACCAGTGTCCAACACACTGCCTCCTCTTCGAAGGACCTCAAATATTCCTCAGGTATAAATCAGGAAGACTACTTAGGGTAAAATAAATTGACCACCTGAAATTTCACACTCTTTACCCATTTAGTTTCAAAGTAGCTGTCTCACAAATTGCTCCAGGCTACCTTATCACCATCAAAACCACACACCAACCGGCCTCTCCCCCACTGCGGACCCTCTGAGGCAGGTGCTATCCTCCATCAGGAAGGTTTCTGGTAGTGAAGGTGACACGTTCTGGCAGGAAAATCTATTTTGTTTTTCTACCTGTATCATGCTCTTGGCTGTTTTCTCTCTGAAGCAGGAAGCAAACCTTACTTACTCAGTCCCATCCTCCATCTGAGCATGAAGGATGTGCACTGGGCTTGCCCAGGTGAGAGCTGTTTGTTCCTAGGTAAATGGACTTGCCCTTCTGGGCTCTGTGAGTCCTACTGGCGGCTTCTAATGGCCTGTCCCCTCCAGCACTATGCCACAACCAAAATCACCATGTTTAGGCATTAATAATAAATTCTAGCACTGTATTTTAAAATCAAAATGAAAATAATATTATTCATTTATTTTCATTATAAAATATTATACATTTGTTCCAAATTTTAAAATACGGAGAATTAGGCTTGGCGCCTGTGGCTCAATTGGCTAAGGCATCAGCCACGTACACCTAAGGTGGCAGGTTCGAATCCCCAGCCCGGGCCCGCCAAACAACAATGATGGTTGCAACCAAAAAATGGCTGGGCGTTGTGGCAGGCGCCTGTGGTCCCAGCTACTTGGGAGGCAGAGGCAGGAGACTCGCTTGAGCCCAGGAGTTGGAGGTTGCTATGAGCTGTGATGCCATGGCATTCTACCCAAGGGGATAGCTTGAGGCTCCGTCTCAAAAAAAAAAAAAAAAAAAAATACAGAGAATTATACAGTAAATAAAAATCACCTATAATCTCACCCCTCAGAATTAAGTAACATTATATGTAAAACATATACCAAAGGTTTTTTCCTCTTTAGAAAACTATGGTCATAGGGTAGTGTAAACCGCTTTTCTGCTTTTTTCAGTAAATCTGGGCATTTTCTCAAAGTTACTAGATATTTACCTATTTAAAATAATAACAGGACAAAATCACAATCCATCCAATGCATGTAACATTTACATGAATATTCCTGCCTTTCACTTAGTTCTCTTATTCTAGGGAATATGCTAATGATAGAACTGAGACAGATACACACTCAGTTCCTTGAAATAAATTCCTAGAATTGATAAGTCAGAATTCATGGTCTTTGTAAGGCTCTTTTTAAGACATGAGCAAACTAGCTTTGAGAATCAGCTCACGTCCTGGTAAGGGACTCTTCCCGGGGCGAGGCAGGGTGTCCCGCGCTCTACACTTCCCAGTCCTCCCTGACGCCTGCAGAGAAGCCGTATCATCCTGTGTAGTAAGTGTGGACGCTGAGACTCAGCTACCCAACAGCACAGTCTCACACAAAAGCAGCATTCACAGACAGGCCTGTCCACTTCCTGCTGCCATACCGTGCTGTCCGCGAAGCTCACGGACCTCTGGGAACTCTCTTCAAAGCTGACTCTACCAAGAGGCACCTAAAACACATGTCCACGTTTCAGGAGATGTTATCTGAATGTTGCTTTCCGTTCTTTTTATTTTTATTTTTTTTAAAGACAGTCTCACTCTGTCACCCTGGGTAGAGTGCCGTGGTGTCACAGCTCACAGTAATCTCCAACTCCTGGGCTCAAGCAACCCATCCACCTCAGTCTCCCAGAGTGCTGGGATTACAGGTGGAGGCACCACACCCAGCCTTATGTATTACATTACAAAGTTGAGTTGAATCACGGTAGCAATGCATAATAGGACGTTGGCTCCCAAGATGGGGTCAGTCAAATCATTGCCATGTCCCAATGCGACACGCAGGACAGTCAAGGCAAATGGCAGAAGCACGGTTGTCATCTGAGGAACACAGGATTGTTTTGAAGCCATGATTGAAATCCAAGAGCATCGTGGAAATACGACTATGGTGGAGGCGTGAGCGTGCAACTGAACCTCTACCACACCTGACCACTGTGTGCTGTTAAGTGTGAGACACATGTGCTGTGTGTGCTATGTGGTGCTATGTGAGACGCGTGTGCTGTGTGGTGCTGAGTGAGATGGGTGCGCTGTGTGGTGCTGTGTGAGTCATGTGTGCTATGTGGTGCTGAGTGAAATGCACGTGCTGTGTATGCTGAGACTCGTGTGCTGTGTGAGATGTGTGCGCTGTGTGGTGCTGTGTCAGACACCGTGCGCTGTGTGAGACGCGTGCGCTGCGTGTGCTGAGTGAGACGCGTGCGCTGTGTGTGCTGAGTGAGATGCGTGTGCTGTGTGAGACATATGATGTGAAACTTGTGGTGCTGTATGTGCCATGTGGCACCACGTGTGACACGTGTCCTTTGTGATGCGTGAGACACGTGTGCTGTGTGGTGCCAGGTTTGATGCATGTGATGTGTGACGTGTGGTGCCATGTGTGACATGTATGCTGTGTGATGTGTGGTGTGATGTGAGAGACCCATGTGGTGCTGTGTGAAACTCAGTGCTATGTGATGCATGTGTGATGCGTGTGCCATGTGTGCCGTGCTGCTGTGTGACAAGGTGCCATGTGGGATGTGTCATGTGTGATGTGTGCCACGTGTGACATGGTACAGTGTGTGATGTGGTGCCCTGTGTGACACGTGTGAATGTGTGACGTGGTGTCAGTGTGACCCGCACTGGGAGGCCTAGGAGCCTCGCACACAAGCCCGCTTCTCCTGCTGGGGTGGGGAGCAGTGCACACACCCCACAGAGCCTGCCTGACCTTGCACTCTGGAGACGGGACTTGAAAGAACCAGTACAGGACATGTTCATAGAACAGCAGAACCGAGAGATCCTCCCAGACCCTGGCAGCCACGGAGACTGCACCACCCCCAGAGCATTTGCGGGACAGTAGACAGGCCCAAGAGGTGCAGTCCGTCTCCTATGTGTCCTCCTGACTTGACGCTCCTCACCTCTACCTTTGGAGGACCTTAGGGGCTGTGGGGTGTTGTAGAAAACCAGCTACACTGACGGAACTTGGGGAAGGAACTGAAATGGCACGTGCAGACAGAGCGGACACTTCCGTCAGTGTTGCTCACACTGTAGCTCGCTGCAATCACAAGGGTCTGGACGCTGACCACTCTGAGCACCTCTTGTCAAATGTGATTTGAATTTATCTTTTGTAATGGGTATATATTGAGTATTATAATTTCGATACAGTTTTTTCCTTTCTTAAAACACATACGCATTTTTGGGGTACCCTGCGTATTTACTTTCACCCATGGACTGGACTACCTCATGCTCTGCTCCTTGGGACATCTTTGCTTAATCTGCTCCTGCTGAGACACGGCCAGACATCTCAGCTTTGGCTGTGAACAATAACAACAATCAGAAACAGCTTGTTTAAAATGAGAGATTTTCTAAAAAGAAAACTTCACATCTCAAAAATATTGTTAAAGAAATAACTAAATACAGAATTACCAGAAGATTCAGCAGTTCCACTCCTAGACATGTATGTAAAATCTGTGAAAGAAGGACCACACGCACAGGCCGATGTGCACAGCAGCACTGCCCCGTCCTCCAGGGTGTGGAGCGACCCGAGTACCAGACACAGACGAAGGGATCAGCCAAACCTGGTCCAGCCACACAATGGAGTATTACTCGGCCTTACAAAGGAAGGAAATTCCAACCCCTGCGACAACATGGATGAACCTTGAAGACACCATGCTGAGCGAAAGAAGCTGGTGACAGATGGGCAAAGACTGCACAAGGGCAAATTCACAGAGATATCCAGGGGATGGGAAGACTAGTGCTCAATGGGTACAGAGCTTCTGTTTGGGACGTTAAGTTTTGAAAATAGATAGTGGTGATGGTCGCACAGCACTGAATATAATTCAAGCCACTTCCCATACTCTTAGAAATGGTTAAAATGGTAAGTTTTGTTTTATAGATTCTCCCACAATAAACTTTTTTAATTGTCAAGAATAATTACAAGCGATTACAAAACCACCCAGTTTCAAAGGAAAATGCATCCCTTCCTGCAGTGGGCTGCTAAGAAATGCACGAAGCATTTTTAGCAACTGTCACAGAAAAATAAGCTGCTTACTTTAGGAACAAGGTAATAAAACAGGAGCTATAAATCCTCTTTACCAGATAGCAGTAACAGGTCAAGGAAAGTCACAGCTAATCTTTTATTCTAAACATCAGGTCCCCTGCGAGGAACCAGGCAACTCTGGATCAAACACATCATGCAGCCCTAAGGCCCATCTGATTATGCACTGAAAATGAAGGAAGAAAGAATGATACTGTATCTTTGTCATTAGGTCATGTGTCCCAAGGCATCTTGTTAAAAAGAATCCTGCAGGTTGAACTTGGTATCAGGCACAAAGATGGGGAAACTGCCCTGGGGCGGTGCTGCAGGCTGCTCTCTGCTGGCCCTGCACTGGACAGTGGCCTAGCCGCTCCCCAGGGAGAGAAGGGGCCCCCACTGGTAGGGAACTGCTGAAAGGGAAGATGAACACACTGCACTTGGACACACTTGAAAGAGGAATTTGTGCCGTCTGTTCCTGCAACAGCACTCAAAGCACCCGCTCCTTTGATTTCCAGCTCAACTGTTTCCATATTTTTCTTGTGAAATGAGCATCTACAAGCAGACACAAACACACTCCGCTTTCCTTTTTTTTTAATAACCTGCTTGCTTGTGCTCTTTGCTGGTTTTTCTATTTGATCATTCTCTTTATAAAATTTATAGGGTTTCTTTTCAATAAATAGAGGGTAAAAACATGTTGCAAATATTTTTTCCAGGCTGACGTGTGCTTTTCAGTATTTTAAATACTATCCACTATGTCTGTGTAGGCCTTTGTATTTGTAATGCACTCAAACTTGTCCTTTTTCTTTCATGGTTATACTAAGTCTTTCTTAAGAAATTCTTAGGGGGTTTTTAAAGACAGTCTCACTCTGTAGCCCTGGGTAGAGTGCTGTGGTGTAATAGCTCATAGCAACTTAAAACTCTTGGGCTCAAGCGATCCTCTTGCCTCAGCCTTCCAAGTAGCTGGGACTACAGGTGTCCACCACACTGCCTGGCTAGGTTTTTTTTTTCTTTTTGTAGACACAGGGTCTTGCTCTTGCTCAAGCTGGTCTCAAATTTCTCAGCTCAAGCAATACACCCACCTCAGCCTTCCAGAGTGCAGGGATTACAGGTATAAGCCACTGTACCCAGTTCTTGGGAAATTCTGTCTTACTCTGAAAGTATAAAGATTTTCACTATTCATTAATTCTTACTATTCAAATAAATAGAAGATAACTCTGTTTTTCTCACCTTTAGTTAAAGTTGGTCTGAAATTGATGATTGTGTGTAGTGTGAGCAGAGTCCCTTTCACCAGCTCCCTCACCCAAGGCGAACAGCACTGGGTCCTGGGCCCTGCTCCGCCTGACTTCTCTGTGCTGTATTTAGCTCCATAATGTGCAGGCCTCTTGACGTGTCTACCCTACTCCTTTGGTCTGTGTGCCCTGAACAAACGGCAGCCTTTCTTGTCATACCTCATAAAAAGGCTTGCTATCTGATAGTGCAAATCACTTCTCCACACACCCTGTTCTCCAAATTTGTCTTGGCTACCATTAATGGAGTCTGCTCTTCCTTGTTCAAGTCAGGAACCACTTGTCAAGTCACACAACAATTCTGATAGGAATTTGGGTGCACCTGCAGTAAATTTAATGACTAGCCTGGGAAAATGTGACATCCTCACTGAATTCCACCTTCTGATCCATGATCATAATACAGCTCTCCATTTACTCAGGTTGTTTTTACACTCTTTAACAACATCTATAATTTCTGCTAATCTTTTTGAATTTTATTCCTTGACACCCTATAAATTTTGTTATAATAGATTTCTCTTTGCACTACATTCCTTTTTTTTCTCTTGGTAATTCTATTACAGCATATGTTGGTCTCACTTTCTATCTGCTTTATTGTAGAACACTTACTTATTTTAAAATTTTAACTGTGTATCTGAGTGAATTTTCTATTTGGATAATCATGTTATTGGCAAGCAGATACAGATTTCACTTCTTCCTTTCTGATGTTTACATTTTTGTTTCTCTGTTTACTTCTTTTATTACACTGGCTAAGAGCTTCATTGACAACAGGCACCCTTGTCTGAGATCACACTTTCATAGAAATGACTCCAGTACTTCTCCATTACCTATGACGCACGCAGTGGGTTTTTGACAAACTCTAACAAGTTAAGGAGGTGTGTTTTCAATATTGGTTTGGTAAGAGTTTTATTGTTTGTCATGTATTATAATGAGTGGATAATTGTATTAGATATTCTTTTTCTGTTTGATAACCATTTTTTCCCTTTAATTTTTGAACGCACTGAATGTGCTGATAGTCTTAAGACAATAAACCATCCTTGCATTATTGTAATACATCCAACTTGGTCATAACATTTATGCTCTTATATTTCAATTAAAATAAACTGCTGAGTTTGATGCATTAGTGTTTTACTCAGACTTTTTTTATGTTAATATGTGAAATGGGACTATAATTTTGATTTCTTCTACCACCTGTTTCAAAGCTACACAAACATTATATGAGTGGAAGGGTTCTGAGCGCTTGTCCTCTATATGTCTTAAGCAGTTAGCCTTTAAGAGAGAAACTATTTGTTCCTTAAAAGTTTCATAACACTCAGCTGTAAAAGCCTTGAATATTTTGAGGGGTAGTGCTAATCACCTACCTCATTTCTGCCAGAATTATTTCTCTATCTAGATTTTGTCTTTCTTCAGGAGTCAATTCTGCTTTTACAATTTTGGAGTAAGTCATCCATTTCCCTCAGATTTTCATGTTTTTTTTTTTTTAACTCTCTAGTATGTTCATAATGTGGTTTTCTTATATACCGTTTTCCCTCCTGAGTGTCTGTGCTATATGGATTTGCTGTTATAGTACTTTTTACAAAAGATTAGCTTTTGACTTGGTCCCATCTAGTCATACTTTATTTCAGTAATTTCTGATTTTAATTTTTGTAATTAATTCCTTCTACATGCTTAGACCTACTCAATTTTCATTTTTCTAATTTCAATTTCTCTTCTTTTTGAAGCTTAGAAATTTAGCCTTACATACCACTTTCACAGCACTGTACAACTTCCAACATGTAGTAATAATCATTTTCATTCAGTTCTAAATGATTGATATTCCCACTGCAATTTCCTCTCTAACTCACAAGTAAAATAAGGGCATGTTTTAAAATTTCCACACACATGTTTATGTGTTTTGTTTTGAACTTTTTTATGCTGACATCTGATTTATTCACACTGGGTCAAAGTACGTGGCTTGCGTTGAAACAGATTGCTTAAAATTGTGTGCAACTTCCCACATACGGTCAACTTTCCAAAAAGTTACATAGTTTTTAGAAAGAATCAAGTGCTTCTGTTGGGTGGAGGGTCCTATGTCTACCTATTAATTCAAGCCTGCTAATACTGTTAGGAATATATTACACCTACTATCTTAACTTGCATTTTGTTTGACACGCTTTCCTTGTTTACATCTTATTTTTAATTCCTTTTGTACTTGATGTTGTCTAATTGTTATTGTTTTAATATACATTCTCTAGTATCATTTTCTGCTAGGTTAGAAACTATAGATTAGATGCACATTCTTTTAGTAATTAAAGTCAATGTTTTAAAATAACATGATTAAGTGTACTTTTTCCCTAATGTCATCTTGAGTTATCCTACATTTTACTTCTCACTAAGGCCATATTAGGATGGGACCACTCACCAAGCAACCCTCATTCCTAAAAGAAAAACACACATTCCCAGCGTGTCAGTACCTGGAGTTTCACAGGGATTTACACTCACGCTCCTGTGTGCGTGCCTCTGCAGCCATGCTCCCTCAGTCTTCACACTCCTTCTTCCTAAAGGACTACTTTTAGGCATTCCTTTAGTGAGGAATGCTGGTGACACTTTTTTTTCAATCTTTGTCTGAAAAAGCTTTACTTTGACTTCACTGGTCAGCAATATGTTGCTATAAAATTCTGCATGGACAGTTCTTCCTCCCTCAGCCCTTAGAAAGGACACGGTGCTGTCTCCTGGCACCTGCCCAAGTCTGTGCCAGTCCGACAGTTGCTCCTGTGTAAGGAAATCTGTTTCTGGAACAGCATAACGGGTGTTTAGATGTTTGAGTGGAGTTTGGGGACTATACCTTCCTCCAGCACTGGCCAATTCTCAGTGTCTCCCTCTCTCCTCCACTCCTCTCCTGCAGGCTGACAACCAATCCAACTGAACACTGCACGTCCATGAACGTCACTGGCTCTGTGCTCCAGAGAGCTGACTCCCTGCGGATCAGCCTCCCTCTCTAACCCCTCCTTAGGTGGAATTCAGCGCCTTTTGAAAATGTCAATAACTATATATATTGCCAACATTTCTAATGAACACCTCTTCATACCCGCCCGGTTCTTGCTTCATTTCTTCATGTTTGGGTTTTGTACTTTCTTGCTTTGTTTTACAGACATTATCCCCTCAGGTGTCTGAGCATCACAAACACATTTCAAAGCCTTGTCGGACTTCTCTTGGTTGCATCCAGCTGGACTGGTCACCTATGGATTCTGTCTGCCGTACTGTATTTCTTAGTCTGGGATTGCTTCGTGTTTCAGAATGCTGGTCTGCAGACTCTCTTTAGGTGGGTTGTCTTTTGTCCCCCCACTATTTTTCTTGCCTACTCCTTCTGTTCAAACAATCTGGTCGGGGCAGTGTACGGTGGCTATGAGGCTGCTCACCTTGGCTCCTCCACCTGCAAGGTTGTGCCAGCTCTGCCCTGCAGTCCCTCCCAGGTAATAGCCTTTTCCTAGAACCTTCCAAGAGCAGGGTAGCGCCAGTCCAACTCCCACCTTTATGTAGCGGGCTTGCTCTGCTCCCTCATCACTGGTGGAAGAGGGCTGCCTCAGCTCTTACCTTGCCCTGGGACCTGAGTCAGCAGCCATGGCAGCCACTTTAGAACCCGCTGACCCACAGGGATGGCACAGCTCACTGCTCTGTGCAAGTGCCTGGGCCCGGGCCAGGCTGAGTCCTGTCTTACATGGTATGCATGGAGACTGAGAGGTGGATAATGTCACACGTGTACTTAAAATCATGACCTCCCTGGGTCACTGAGCAGAAGCTGGGCTCACTGCAGAGATCCGGCTGTTCGTTCCTTTAAGCCCTATTTCAGGTGCTGGGATACAGCCTGGCTGCAACCTGCTGATTTGTACCTCTGGCCCAGGAAAGAGAGAGGGCTCTTTTCTACATTCTGTGCTGTGAATTTCCCTCATGGTTGATATCTACGGGAAATTTGAGTACACAATTTAAAGACAAAGGATAAGATAAGATCTTGAGAAAGTTCTTTCAGTGTATTTTTTCCCTAATTTTCTGATCAAAACATTAACATAAATATTACATGAACATGAATACCAAGACTTACTACTTCTATGTAAATGAGGCCACGTGTTAGCTACACAACATAACAAGTTAAAATTGGCTCAATTTTCAAAGCCAATACCAAGAAACTGGTACACTTTCCCCTGGGTCACATTGGTTGAAAGTTCTTTAAAAGAGGGCCCAAAAGTCACATACACCACAAAAAATTCTGACTGCTTTTGTGAATCTTCTAATACTAGAGAAAACACCTCTGTGGCCTCATGGTCAGATCCCAGCTTTTATTTTTGCTCAATGTCACCTTCTTTTTCATTGATTTTTAAATAACAGATTATTCTAACTCCCACCAGCTCCAAACCCTACAACTTCTTGTACTTAACTCTCCTAGGATCCAGGCAATGAGCCATGTGCCTTTTGCCAGGTCCCTCTCATCTCCTTCTGCATCAGTCTCCATCTATCAGATCTGATTTACAAGTACCCCTCACTGGGTCCACTTAGTCTTTTCCTTTCTTTCCCATGGTGACCCCACCGAAAGGCAGGGAAATATCAAGTGTAAAACATCTTAATTGAAAATATTAAAATGCTAAAATCAAGAGGATTCCACCCGAGGTAAACTTCAACATACAACATCAAGCCACCTTTGAGTGAAATCTTAGATAACTCATACGAAACAGATCTTGAAGTTTTGTTCATGGAAGTCCATTAATTGAAAGGAAACACAGGAAATCAGAACCAGGTATTAATATCTTTCTCTATTTTTTTTTTTTTTGAGACGGAGCCTCAAGCTGTCCCCCTGGGTAGAGTGCCATGGCATCACAGCTCATAGCAACCTCCAACTCCTGGGCTCAAGCGAGTCTCCTGCCTCAGCCTCCCAAGTAGCTGGGACCACAGGCACCGGCCACAATGCCCGGCCATTTTTTGGTTGCAGCCATCATTGTTGTTTGGTGGGCCCGGGCTGGGGATTCAAACCCGCCACCTTAGGTGTACGTGGCTGGCGCCTTAGCCGATTGAGCCACAGGCGCCGAGCCGAAAGACTCTCTAAGAAATAGTTCTGAGGGAATTGGCTGGCAACTTGTAGAAGACTGAAACTGGACCCACACCTTCCTTACACCTCTAACAAAACTTGACTCTCACTCGATAAAAGACTTAAACCTAAGACGTGAAACCATAAAGAATCTTGGAAAGAGTGCAGGAGACTTGAAGAAATTGGTCTGGGAGAAAACTTTATGAAAAAGTCCCTCAGGTCAATTGAAGCAATACCAAAAATACATAACTGGGATCTGATCAAATTAAAAAGCTCTGCACTGCCAAGAACACAGTAAGTAAAGCAAGGAGACTGCCCTCAGAATGGGAGAGGATATTTGCAGGTTACATTTCTGACAAAGGTCTGATAACCAGAATCCACAGACAACTCAAACTTATTAATAAGAAAAGAACAAGTGATCCCATTTCACTATGACCAAGAGACTTGAACTGAAGCTTCTCTGAAGAAGAGAGGCACATGGCATACAGACACATGAAAAAATGCTCATCTTCTTTAATCATCAGAGAAATGCAAATCAAAACCTCTTTGAGGTACCATCTAACTCCAGTAAGAGTAGCCCATATAACAAAATCCAAAACTACAGATGGTGTGAATGTGGAGAAAAGGGAACACTCCTGTACTGCAGGTGGGAATGCAAGCTAGTATGCTCCTTTTGGAAATTAGTTTGGAGAACACTCAGGGATCTGTTTACTGGTATAAAAACAGACACATAGATAAATGGAACAGAAGGGAGAGTGCAGAAATAAACCCACACAAACGTAGTCAATTAGTATTTGACAAGACCACAAAGAACATGTAACAGGAAAAAGAGAGTCTCTTCAACAAATGGTGCTGGTAAAACCAGATATCTACAAGCAAATGAATGAAACTGAACCCTATCTTATACCACAAATAAAAATTATTAGCTCAACATGAATTAAAGGCCTAAAGGTAAGACTTACATTTAACATGACTCAAAGGTAAGACATGAATGTAAACTGCAAAGCTCCTAGATAAAAGTCATAGGTAAAGACTTCATGACATTGGCCTTGGCAAATATTTTTTACACATGACACCAGAAGTACAAGCTCAAAAGCAAACACAAATAGGCAGGACTGTATGAAACTAAAATACTTCTGCACATCAAAGGAAATAATCAACAAAAAGAAAAAGGCCACCATGCAATGGGAGAAATATTATACATGTCTCTGTGTGTATTCAGAAGTTAATATCCAAAATATTTAAGGAACTCACACAACTCAATAGCATAAATAAATAACATTATAAAATTGAGCAAATGACTAAAATAGACATTTCCCTAAAGAAGGATCAAAAATGGCTGACAGGTTAATGAAAAATGTGCTCAATATCACTAATCATCAGGGAAATGAAAATCCAAACCATAAGGAGATATCATCTCACATCTGTCAGGATGCTTTGTATAAAAAAGAGAAGAGATAGCAAGTGTTAGTGATAAAGTCTGGGAAAGGAATCCCTTGTGTAGTAGGGTTGGTGGGAAGGTAAATTGGTATAGCCATTACAGAAAACTGTGTAATACGAAATAGAAGCATCTCAACTAAAAATAAAACCACCATTTGATCCAACAATCCCACCTCTGGGTACACATATGAACAGTGAGGTCCATCTGCAGACAATGGGTATTATTCAGCCATTCAGCAAAAATAAACAGACTCTGTCATCTGCAACATGATAAACCTGGGCAGTATGCTTACTTAAGTCAGACAGAGGAAGACAAACGATGTATGACCTCATCTACATGGTGGAATGAACAGAACTTTATGTCATGGAAAGAGGGAGTAGAATGGATGCTGTCAAAGGCTGGTATTGCAAGTGTAGGAAAATAATGGTCAGGGAGTACAAACTTTCAGTGCCAAAATGAGTCAGTTCTGGACATCTACTGAACATGGTGATCACAGTTAACAATCCCAAATTGAATTATTTGAAATTTTCTAGGAGAGGGGATCTTAAATGTTCTCACTACACTCTCCAAAAAAAAATGTAAGCGGGTGAGATATGAATGAGATTATAGATGTGCAAACCAACCTGACTGTGGCAATCATTTCAAAATATATACAATATATCAAATCATCACGTTGCATAACTTAAATTAACATAATTTTGTCAATTAAATATCAAAAATGGCAGACAAAAGGGGCTCTATTTGCTATTATGACATTTAAATGAAGTTTGAGAACAGACACAACTAATGTGTAGAAAGAAAAACACTGGTTGCTTCATGCCTCTAAAAAAGGCATTTGAATGTGGCATTGCCTGTCTTCTGGATGAGCAGAAAGACAATCATGTGGTCACCCTTCACCTGGAAAGCGGGAAGATGATCACGTGGTCAACCTTGACCTAGAAGCCCAAGGAATTCTCCAGTTAGCATACTGGGATAGAGGACATTGCACTCTCAGGATGGTAAGGCCTGGAATGCAGGACCAGCTCAGTGATCGACACCTCCCCACTGCCTCACTGCCAGGCCATTGTCTGAGTCCCATTCAGCAATCCATGCCCTTGCACCCTTCTTTTCCCCCCTAAGATTAGAAAATGCTGCATGCTCCTAAGCTATGCTCAGTTGTGTCAGTTAAGAAACAAATGATGCCAAAGTTCACATGGAACAACAAAAACCCTTCAATAGCCAGTGCAGTCCTGTTATATAAACCTACCTGAAAGAATCACCAAAAACTTGGGCACAGCAATCAGGCAACAGAAAGCAACAAAAGCCATCCATGATGTAAAGGTGGAAGCAAGGATGTTCCTATTATAGATGACATGTTCTTATATGTAAAAACCCCACAAAAATGCCACCAAAGAAACTCCAGTGTAACTTATAAATTCAGTCATGTCACAGAGGACAAAGTGCACTCTAAAAATTTGGTGACACTTCTATATGTGAAGAACCAACTATCTGAAAATATCATCAAGAAAGCAAATTCACTTTCAGTAGCTACAAAAAAGGCCCAGAATACTTTGGAAATAATTTAATGAAAAAAGTAAAAAATATATACAATAAAACTTTGATGAAATATATGGAAGAAGATACCAAAATGCAAAGATAGCATGTCCTCATTAATGGAAGATGTTAATATTTTAAAATGTACATACTGCCCTAAGTGATCTACAGATTCAATGCAATCACTATCAAAATAACATTAAGTTGCTACACAAAACTAGGACAAGTTGACTGTATTAAAAGTTATCTTTATTTCCGAAGGGACAGTGAAGTCCTGTTCAGCCAGCTGTGATGACTCCAGGTGAGGATTCCTTCCACCTTCACTACTGTGTGCGTGGTCAGGATGATGGTGTAAAGTCTTTTCTACCTAGGTTTCAGGGGGACCAGATTCTGATTCTGGACCTTGACTTGGTCTCCTTGATCCTGCAAGAGAGAAAGGATGTATAGACACAAAAGACTAAACAGAACACAGTTAATTATCCCAGTTGAGATTTTCCTTGACAGTCAACATGCCCTGCTCCAGCCACATACTGGGAGCTGGCTGGTCAATGCTGGGCTGAGTCCTAAGGAAACACTTAGAGGGACTTGTCTTAATTGGATTTCGGACTTTGGCCAAAGGGGGGTGGAAATGTTACAGGGAAAAGTAAAAACTCGTATATATGGGCAGCACCGGTGGTTCAAAAAGGTAGAGTGCTGGTCCCATATGCTGGAGATGGCAGGTTCAAACCCAGCCTCGGCCAAAAAAAAAATTTTTTTGAAAACTCATATGTATATTAGCCCACCACCACGGTACTATTAAGGCCTGAGTATGGAACACAAGAAGAGCCACAGTCCCTAAAACCTCAGTGCTAAAACATAATTAATATTAGCACATGCAGAAAAAAGCTGATATTGAGACCCCAAATTAATGTATTGGAGTCTCAAAAGGGGAGAATGAGAGAGGATTCCCAAGAAGGTTGAGGTCTGGGAGAACAGGTCTTCTCAAGGAGACCACAAGGTTACACCTGCAAGGTTTTCTCCAGGGTGACTCAGCTCTTGGGAATTTGTAGACTTAACTTCCTGGAACTTGGAAATTTCCAAGTTCTGTGAAATCCTGTAGTTCTGTGGGGGCTGGAATTGCATTTCCTGCTTGATTCAAACTGGCCAATGAGAAGGGTACCTGTGGGGTGGAACTTTTTGACTGTCAATAAAAAGGGAAAGACCAAGCCAGTTAGGGAGCATGGCCATTTGGAATTCTTCTATGCCATAAGCTCCTGGCTTGTGAATAAAGCCCTTCCTCTTATTAAAAAAAAAAAAAAAAAAATTTGGAGAAAGTGTCTGAAAATGTGTATGGAAATAAAACATGAGCCAGACAAACAAACATACCATAAACCCAGTCAAAGCACATTTGGGAAAAAGAACAATCCTAGCGTCATCACTCCTTGGCTTCAGATTATACTAAAACATATACTATCCCAAACAGCATGGTATTGGTACAAACACAGAGACTTAGACCAGTGGAACAGAACAGAGAACACAGATATAAAAGCCAGTTTTTATCTACCTAAAGCCAACTGATCTTTGACCAACCAGACTACAACCTAGTGGGAAAGGAAGCCTTATTCAGTAGTGGTGCTGGGAAAATGGCACTGCCACAGGCAGAAGAACAAAACAGGATGCCTGTTTCTTACCACTCACACAAATCAATACATCATGGATAAAAGACATGAATTTGAGGCATGAAACAATAAGAGCTCCAGCACAAATTATAGGAAAAACTGTTCTAGATGTAAGCCTAGGGGAAAATTTTAGGACAGAGACCCTAAAACTAATTATAGCAACCATATATGAATATGGGACTTGAATAAATCAAAATGCTTCTGCACAGCTAAGGAGAGAGTCCAATGGACAAACTACAGAATGAGAGTAAACATTCACAAACCACACATCTTATAAAGAGCTAATATGCAAAATCTACAGAAAAAAACAATCCAATTAAAAAGTGGGCAAAAGACATGAACACAGGTTTTGCAAATAGAGAAACAATGGCCACAAACATATGAAAAAATATTCAATGTCACCCATCATGAGGGAAATGCAATTAAAACCTCAATGCGATTTTTTTTTTTTTGCAGTTTTTAAAAGGAAGATTTATTAGACAAGTTTCACTTCGCACAATATACCTGAAAGGAAATCACAATACAACGAAAATTTTAAATGAAGGCCTCAGAATTTCATACGAACACGAAGACCAAAATCCTAAAAGTATTGGTATTACATCTCAAAATTTTCCCCATTAACTTAAAAAAAAAAAAAAGCTTAAACTTTTGTGCCTTATAGGGTTATTAAATGAAACTAGAATTAACAAACATGCCAAAATGTTTAGCTTTTAATTGTAGACACAGCTCCTATATTGAGTTTTACAAAAAAAAAAAAAAAAGCATGTCTTTCAACATGCATCTGAACGGTGTTCAATGTCATGTGGTATAAGAGCAACGTTTAACATAATTCAACTGCTTTAACCTAAGTACGCTTACTGCTTAAATACATCCTACAATATAACTAACTTGAGAAAAGCTAGAGCTTGTTTAAAAGTTATAGTTTACTCAACTTTGCTGTTACATCCTAGATGAGTGTTGTGTTCAAAAATACGGAACCTTTAAGTCTTTAAAACAATCCTGATTTCCACTTATAGAGTAAGCATAAATCATAAGCTCGTATTGCAAGAAACTGTTAAACTGAAGTTTTGTTTTTCTTAAAAACAAAAGTTGACCAAGAGTCAGTGATCAGGATGAATTACATGCCTCATACACCACTCATACTGGACATGCTAGACATCCCTCTCATTCTGTTCATGCCCATAGATGCATGGTTTCCACTACTGTAGTAGCTGCTGTTCACTGCTCCTTGGCTACCTATGCAATGTTTGATTGAAAATCACTGGAGGTTTCATGTATAAGTAAAACTTTGTCATATCCACTCATACTGCTCTGGCCACCATAGCCGCCTCCATAACCACCACTCAGCTTCTGACTAGCTGGACCAACATAACTGGCCTGGTTTGACAAGCCCATTCCTCCCATCATTTGGCTACCATAAGCACCACCACTTGCTCCTGCTATAGAATTCAAGAGGAGTTCTACATACCTGTGTTGCATATTTGCTTTATCTTTTAACATAGCTGCCACGGCATCTTCATGAATTGCAAACTTGACATCTGCTTCACCAGTTACTTGGCCATCAGGACCAATTTCAATGTGTTCTCTTACAAGATTGAGAAGTGAAAAAAAGTTATAAATGTCATTCTCAGTAGCTCTGTAAGGTAATCCACGCATGTGTACACAATGTCCTGTTGTGCTCTGGAAAGTAGAACCACCAACCCCATATTTGTGATCAGACATTCCTGCAAAACAGTAATTGAGGTCTCTTCCAAATCTATCTGACCCAAATCCATAGCCATCATTATAGCCATTATAAGCATCATAGCTGCCATAGCCTCCACCACAAGCACCACAGCAGGGGTCCGCTGGCTGCTCAAGTGTGACTCACTCAGGTGCTCCATGAGGTCAGAACCCCCCTGACCTCCACCAGCAAATAAATTAGTCTGTTAAGGTTGATTCCTCCTTCCTCACCTTGTACCCCTGTCACACCCAGTCACTGGTAACCCCCAGTGACTGTGACCCAATTCCCTCCAATGAACAGATGCTCCAGGGGTTTGTGCCTGCCTGAGTCACAGGGATATCTATGTCTCCTCAGCCAGTCTGCCACTCTCTGCCACTATCCAACAGTGGGACCTGTCAACCTTGGGTGCTTAATGGAGGCTGGGCAGTTCACTCAGTTCCAGCTCAGCCCCTGATTGATGTTGCTGACAGAACAGAACAACTTTGCAGAATTTGTTTCTGTCTCTGCTACAATCCCCTGTGGGTTAGAAACTGTTTGTGGTCATAGAAACTGCAATTCAGCCTTGGTCTTCCTCTGGTTGCCCAGAATGACAGGGATTGTCTGTCCAGAATATCCCTGGAGGGGATAGGGATAGGCTTTGAGCCCTACTGTTCCCACCAATGTGGCTGCTGGTCCACGCCTCAGGGCACCGCCACTCCTGTATGGTTCCCTCTCAGTTAACCATCTTTTCTCATGCCATAGAATCAGTACAGACCAGCAACAGCCCTTTCCATGTCCATACCTCTCAAAAAATGCCCAAGAATATGGACTCCATGGGGGACAAGCTTCCAGACTTTGGGGAGGAAAGTGCTGGGAGTTCTGAATTGCAGGTAGAGAATATACACAGTTTCATACAGTTTTATGCCTGGTGGGAGAATGCCATGGCACCCTAATGGGGGAAAGAGGTCTGAGTTTTAGAGCGTCTCTCCTGTGGAATACAATGGGAGGATGCTTAAACTCTGCTCAGTTGTTTGTATGGAGTATACTGTGAAGCCTTCTCATGGAGGAGTGGACTCCTGTCCAGTTGGTGATGGATTTTGTACATTTTGTTTGTATCCTTGGGGTCACAGCTCACCTCAGCAGGGTTCATGTGCATTCTTCAACCTCCTGTCTTGGCTCAGCTCCAAACCATTGGCTTACTTGCTAAACTTCTGTCCTTTAACCCTCCTTCTGGATTGGAGCCTCTGTGGAAAGCTGGCTGCAGTCGGTCATCTTGCCTCCGCCACCCCATGAAACAAAATTTTAAGTGAAAAATTCTATCAGTGGTAAATAATTTAATTACCTAATAGTTAATATAGTAAAAAATATGTGTTTTTCAAGCTACTTACACACATCTTTAGTATTTTCAACTATATAGCCTAGTCATTGAAAAAAAGAAAAGTCGGCACATTTACAATCCATGCAACATTGTGACTATCATAAAAATAATTATTTTGTATGGAAGAAACATATTAATGCAAAAAATAGTAACTAACTTTCTTAGTGAGAAGGAATAGTTAGGTGTATGGACACATGAACAATGTTTTCAGTAACCGTGTTACTCAATTACTCAAGTACTCAATTACTAGAGAAACATTTTTGAGAATTGTATGGTTTTAGGCTCTAAACCTGCCAATAATGTTGGGAATGCAAAAATCAGGTAGGCTGTGTATTCTGTCAACTGTACAATAATGCAAGTACAGCTCAAACCATAACCAAATCATATGACGTAGCTACACGCAAATGTAACTTCAGTCATTCGAAATAACATCTGGACAAAATAGAAAGTTCAAAGTGAAATTCTTTTTAAGTAGTTATAGAACTGCTAAGGAGAAAGCATCATAGAAGGAACCTAAACCTGAACTCAGCTAACTAACATACAAAGGTATCTCAAATTAACTTATCAAAATTTCACTTCTGGTCATATTTAATGCCCTTCACTAAAGGGGAAGATTACAACTTTAGAAACTGGCTCAGCACATAAAATTATTTAGCTGTTAAAAAGAATCATACTCAACCAAATATTTTTATGTATTGTACACTGCTAGAGTCAGAAGATATTCTGAATAAGGAACTCAAAATTCTCCAAGAGACATTGTGTCTGCCACAAAGATATTTATGTGAAATATTTGACCTGTATATACATTTTTGCATTTCTGCATTTGTGCTTTTGTAGAATATCTCACAGACATACACTGCACCGAGTTCTGTCTTCTGGTTATTGTGTTTGGATGAAACCTCCCATGGAACTTTCCAAAAATTTGAAAAGAAGGCAATCAAAATGGAATTGTCTTATATTTATCTGGCTTCTATAAATATGTGTGCTGGATTTATGAATAAATAGGTATGAAATGGCATGGTATCTTTTAACATTTATTTCTTTCCTCAGAACAAAAAGCTAATAGAAAAAGTAATAAATCTGTTACTATTTAAGAGTTATTTCTTATTGCAAAA
>CAUYQV010061954.1:0-14784 GCA_963574575.1 Galagoides demidoff
CAACTCCTGGGCTCAAGCGAGTCTCCTGCCTCCACCTCCCAAGTAGCTGGGACCACAGGCGCCCGCCACAACACCCGGCCATTTTTTGGTTGCAGCCATCATTGTTGTTTGGCAGGCCCTGGCTGGGGATTCGAACCCGCCACCTTAGGTGTACGTAGCTGGTGCCTTAGCCAATTGAGCCACAGGCGCCGAGCCTATTTCTATCTATTGTTAAAAGATTTCCAAGACCTAGAGAATGGCTTGCTAAATGGAACGTTCTATATGTCAAATTCTACATCAACCAACAAAGGTACAGAACCTGAAAGTGCCCATTAATAAGTGGGCATATTGGAAATTCCCCCATGCCTGCCATCCAATGTCATCACTTTTCTAAACATCTCCTCTTCACCCTCAGCTAAAGAGAAAAGGGCACTTCAGGCAAAGAGAACTGGCCCTTCCTTTGAGATCTCCAGCTGGGATGCTTTACCTGGGCTCCTGCATCTCTCAGCAAGACCCAGACCCACACGCCTCACTCCTCCCTTCAGATGGGGCCTCCCAATGGGGTTAGGGGCTGGGCCTTCCTCACTTGATAAATTTCCTGGCGAAGGATTTAAGCTTTCCTGTGGCAGCAGCAGCAGCCAGCAGCAAGTCCAGACTCTTCCCAGACAGCATGTGGCCCAGGACCCCCAGCAGTCCCTCAGGGGACTTGGAGTGGTCTGCATCCATTGTCTGGGGACAGGATAAAAAAATCAAGTCCTGAGGACACTGAAGACCACCCCAGATCTACCCCAGCCATATTTTCCCTCTCCCACAGTCTGCAATTTAATCTTTAAGTCTACATCTTTCTGACTTCGATCTAGAGAATCATGCCTGAAATTTATCCTTGCCCTCTGATCCATACCTCTCAACACTGGCACAATGATGGAGCAGGCAAGGTCACAGCTGAAAGATTATTTTTTTTTTTACATGAGCTGGCCTTGGTGAAAGGATCTTTCCAGTGCCTGGTGTATTAGTGAAGCCCCCAAGTGTTAAGGTTCAGTGGTAGCTGCCTTTGCCTATCTCTTTCTACTTCCAAAGCTATGTATAAAAGCCAGATGAGAGGGAGGTCTGTGGCCTCTGTTTATGTATCAGAAGTAGAAAGGAAACTGTAAAGACAAAAGAGAAGACCATGGTGGCCAGGGAAGGGCACACTCACCTTGAGGATATTTGTGACGGTGGGCTCTGCCCGGAGGATGAGCCCAGGATTGGGCTGGATGTTGGCATTTTCTCCTGATTTCAACTGGGGTGCCTGTTCCCGGTCTAAGGTGCTGAAACCATAACCAGGTAGCCAAAAGAAAGGAAGAGGAACAGACAGAAAGACAGAAGTTCTTTTTTTTTTTTGAGACAGAGTCTCATTATGTCACCCTCAGTAGAGTGCTATGGTGTCACAGCTCACAGCAACCTCAAATTCTTGAGCTTAAGAGATTCTCTTGCCTCAGCCTCTCAAGTAGCTGGGACTATGGGCACTGGCCACAACACTTGGCTATTTTTTTGTTGCAGTTGTCATTGCTGCTTAGCAGGCCTAGGCCAGATTCGAACCTGCCAGCCTTGGTACATGTGGCCAGTGCCCTAATCACTTAGCTACGGGCACCAAACCTTTTTTTTTTTTTGAGACAGAGTCTCACTATGTCACCCTTGGTAGAGTGCCCAGGCATCACAGCTCACAGCAACCTCCAACTCTTGGGCTTAAGTGATTCTCTTGCCTCAGCTTCCCAAGTAGTTGGGACTATAGGCGCCCGCCACAATGCCCAGCTATTTTTTTGTTGCAGTTGTCAATGTTTTAGTGGGCCGGGTTTGAACCCACCAGCTTCAGTGTATATGGCTGGCGCTGTAACCACTGTGCTACAGGCGCTGAGCCTTTTTTGTAAGACAGAGTCTCACTTTGTTGTCCCAGGTAGAGTGCTATAGCATCAGAGCTCACAGCAACCTCAGATTCCTGAGCTCAAGCAATTCTCTTGCCTCAGCCTCCTGAGTAGCTGGGAGTACAGGCGCCCACCTATTTTTAGAGGCGGGGTCTCATTCTAACTCAGGCTGGTCTCAAACTGGTGAGCTCAGGCAATCCACCCCTCTCAGCCTCTCAAAGTGCTGGGATTACAGGCGTGAGCCACCGCACCTGGCCAGAAAGAAGTTCTTGACACACTACCGAGTTTAAGCCCAGAAGCAGGGACACAGAGAAGGTGTGAAGCATATAAGAACCTCTGGAAAGCATATACAATACTGCAATCCCTCCAGTTTGTCACTAGTCACTCTATCTATTTTGAAAGTTCATTTAAGAAAGTTCATTTTATCCCAAAGGTGGGCATGGGTTAAAAAGGAGCAAATAAGAGCATAAAATTCTTCTCTGAAGATACTGGCATCATCCTTCCTTCCTATGCCCTGTACCTATAGGCATGGCCCCAGTCACTTGCAACCCAAACTTCTGACAGGAGAGGAAAGGCAGCGGCAGCCCCATCTAGATTTGGGAGAGGGAGCTTACGGGGTTCTTGGGACAGCCCAAATGCACTCATGCTTACCGCTTAGCCATGAGATTGTTGACACTGGCTTCAGAAAGAAGGCCCTGCTTGCTACATTCTTGGAGTAGGAAGTTTGCACAGTCACAGCTGTAAGGGAAAAAGATGCTGAGAGAACCGGGTCCTTAGTTGGAATTCTGAGAGGTCCCCGCCCAGGGTCCTCTCTCCTTCAGGATGAAGAAAATCTGGAGTGCCTGACAGAAGGCAGAGAGAGGCTCTGGGTACTCAGCAGCTATGGGCTGCTGTTTCCTGCCCCTGCCAAGAGGTGTAAACAGAGAGAGAGTTTCCCAAGGCTTCTATGGCACAGAAGCGCAGGGAAAGAGCCCAGAACACCACCTTCCAGTAGAGCAGGGGTGAGCAAGGAAGTTCGTACTTGCAGCGCTGGTCAGCTTTGTCTAACAAGGGTGTGAGCTTCAAAAGGAACTCAAAAGCACAGTTGACATCCTCAGTGAAGTCCTACAAAGAGTTAGAAGCTTCCATCAGGTTTTTAGGCCCTCCACTCCTCCCACAGTCTATAGAGCAGGCTCACAAGGACACACTGCTAGATACAAGAGCTTACAAGCAGGCTGTCCCCACCAGCAACTAGAAAGGGAGGAGCAGGAGACACCCCTGTTCCCTGCATGGCCATCTTGGCCTCAAAATCTTGAAGACCTTGTCTGCTAGAGCAATTGGCCTGAGCTGCCTGATGGCCTTCTGTCTGAAGCCCGGGGGTGTGTGTGGATGCACATAAATGCTCAAGCACATGCACACCCTTCCAGCCCTCTCCCAGGCACAAGAATACTTTACTGCCCAGCTAGGGCCTCAGAGACCCTCCCCTTTCCTCACCTGTTCCTACAGCCCCATCTCAATTCTTCAACTCACCTTGTCCCCATGAGAGTACTTCTTCAACTTCACCAAAACCTGTGGAATCTAGCAGGTGAGGTAGGGGAGAAACAGGAAGATCAATTTTTCTCTTTCACCTACCACTGAAGGCATCTGTCCTGTCCCCCTGCTCTGGGCAGAGAGACAGGAATGCTCCTGGAAGTGAAAGCACTCTTAGAGCTAAACTGGAAAACCAATAGGTACCCAAACACATGATGCCTCTTGGCTTACAGGACACAGGGACCCCTTGCCTCTGCTGGCTCAACAAACAAATGCCTTAAGCAGAAGTGCAACCTCAGTTTCTAGGAGGACTGAAACCTCCTTTTCCTGGCTCCCTTCATTGTCCTGCCTTAGTCAGGCTGATGACTGAACTAAACCACACCTCTGTGGTAAGAAAAAAGAGCCCTACCACATGGGCTAAATAAATAAAGCCCTGGGAATTCAGAGAAAATAATCGATGGGAATTGTACTGGGATACCCGGCAGGCTGGGCACAATGCCAAGGAGGGATTCAGGACAAAGGCCCCAGGTGATGCTGCTTTTTCTGAGAGCCATCCCCAGCTGGGCTCTCTATGGCTCCCACGACCCTAGGTACCTTGAGGAAAGTGAAAGCTGTCCACTTGAGCTCCTCTGTCCCCTCTGGAGACTCAATGATCCCCACAAAGCAAGCTTTCCAGATCTCCAGGACAAAGAGTGGGGTGGGGATATGCTGTGAGAAGACCCAAGGGTGAGGCGTAAGAGGCAGCCCACACCCCTTCACCCCCTGCTGCAGAGCAGAGTCACTGCCCAGATTCAGGCCTGAGAACCAGAGATGTGTGGCCACATGACAGAAGTGTACTCAACTGGACTCCACTTTCTACCCAAGAGTAGAAGAAACACAGAAGGACCTTCCCTCCTGCCCCCAAAGTCCACCTGTCTTGGGGAAAGGGGACCACCCTGGCCCCTCCCACCTGCATGCGCTTCACCATCATCAGCTGTTCCACCAGAGGCTGCGTCTCGCCTGTCAGGTTCATGGTGCCCTCGAGCAGGACCAGAGCGTGGACTGTGGGGAAGCCAGTCTTGTGCAGCTGCTCAGAGTGCACAGACAACATCGTGGGGATGCTGAGGGGAATATACATGGGGAACAGTGTTAGGGGGGAAATGGGAGAGGAGAGGGGCCAGGGACAGGTGCTACACTTTCCCCTCCCACACCCCAGGGTACTCTCTCTCTCTCCTTCATTATCGCCATAGCCTAGGGAGCCGTACCTCCTAATGAGGGTGCCACACTGCTCAGCCTGGCTCCGAAGCTGGGGGTCGCTGAGATTGGCCAGGATCTCCCCGAGCTTCAAGAGAGAGTGCTCCATGGCAGTCCAGGAGGCTGGTGGAGAAAAAGAAACACAGAAACATGATGGGAAACAAAGGAGACAGAGCCCGGCCCCAAACTCCTCAACTCTGGGACCCCCTTCGGGCCACAAAACCACACATGGGGGCTTCCCCTGAGGATGACACAGTGGCAGGGGCCTGAGGGCAACATGCACTGCTTCCAGAAGGGGAGTGAGCACCAAGGGCTGGAGCCCCTAGAAACCATGCCCAAAGGCCTGACATCCGGCAGACACACCCAGCTGACTTTATACAACATAGGCAGTGGAAGAGAAAGGCAGAGGAAGTGAGAGTCCAGTGGCCAAAACAAGGAGGGTGACCACAAATCCCTTTGGGAGTGGGCCAATCTGAAAGGCCAGCCTTGCAGAGGCTGTCACTCTCCTCTAGTCAAACTGGGTCCCTACACGGACTTCTCGTTCTTGCCCGCTCCATCCATGTCCACAGCATCCCCTTCTGAATGCCTCTCCTACACCCAACCAAGCCCCCACCATGCTTCAAATCTCTGTCCAAGCCCCAGTTCCTTTAACGACTGACCCAGTTACTCTGAACCACTCATCTTTTTCTCCTCAATGCCCATACTCATGGTCTAGACTGCCTCAGTTAACACTTAATTATATGTCAGGTATACTAGTTACAATTGCAGAGGGTGAAATGATGAATGGCACCAACTAGCCCATTAACCTCCACGGAGCACAGGGGGGAAAGAAAGACCTGAGATCCATTAAAAGTAAGTCTTCATCCACCTTCCAGCCTTTAAACATTTATCAAGTGCTCAAATAGGTAAGAAACTGTCAACACAGTCCATTTTTACATAATGATTATCTTCCTGGACTTTCTTTCACAGGCAAGAAAACATATTTAGAGAAGTAATAAATATACTAATACTGCAACAAGCTCTCCGACCAGGTCCTGAAGACTTGGATGTAGCCATTTCTAGTTCTTGTCATGGGAGAACAAGAGAGCCTTAGCTGGTCCCAAACCACCTTGGCTCCAAGCAAAACTGTGGCCTCAGGACCCCAATGCCTGAAATACCAGAGTCTTCCCTCCCACCAGGTGATCTATCTGTCTGTTCTGAGGCTCTGGAAGGTTCTAATACTTTAATGTCTGACCTTGAGTCAAGAGGAATACGGCACAACAGGCCTGACAGCAGATAGGCACTGTGTTTAAAGGAACATTTTAGGCAACACTCAGACATGAGAATTGTTTGCTTCCAGACGATGAGTAACATGAAGACAAACACAATAGATGGTGTGCTTGTCTTGTCCTCTAATATTTTCTGCGTATACGACATACTAGCCTTGCTCCCCATTAGAATGTATGCTTGTTGAAGGCAGGGACCCTGCCACATGCTCCTTTGGTAGCCCCCCTCCCCCCACCCCCAGCACCTGGCATAGTGCTGGGCACACAATAATGCTCAGTAAATACCTGTTGGTTGATTGGCTCGGGTGCCACCCTGCCCAAGTCCCTGGGATGTGTGCAATGCTTATGGGGAGAAAAAAAAGGAAGTGGGATGGTTTCAGATCCTCTTGGAAAGAAGTGGGATGGCATCCTGCCTCTCCCCTCAATTAAAGGACCGGCCATGGGAGCAGCGGCAGGTGGGGCTCAGGGGAATTGGGGACATACAGGCCTCCTCTAGTTTGGCGATGTGCAGCAGGGCCCGGTTCTTGGTGCTGCTGAGAGTCTTCTCCAGGCGCTGCAGGCACATGGCAAGCTGCTTCTCCCCAGCCGCTGGGGCACCCGCCTCCAGCCCCTCCCGGAGACGCTCTGCAGAGGCTGCCGTGCATCGCAGCAGCCAGTGGAGGGCGCTGAGAAGGGCTCGGCACAGCCCGATGCACTCCTCCGCTTTGCCATGGCAGCTATAGGGAAAGGATGTAAACTCTGTCTCTGCTCCAAAGACTGAAATCTGACCCCCACCGATGTTCCCCAGAGTGCCTGGCACTTCCCCCCCAGAGAACAGAGCGGGGAAGCCAGCAGAGTCCTGGGAAGACACCTAGCCCTTTCAGCTTCCACTGGACAAGATTTCAAATGAGCTACTCCAAAGAGAGAAGAGGCTTTCTGTCTTAAGGGAGTAAGTAGAAGAGGGTGGGTATGGGTGGGCACAGATGGGAGGGACATGGACAAAAGAAGTGTAGATACCCACAGGTGTCTCAGTCTGTGCGCCAGAAGCTTCTTTGCACTAAGCTAATGTTGGAACACTATGAGCCCCTCGCCTTGGCCCTTACCTGAGACGGTCACAAAACATGTCCATGATATCCAGCAAAGCCTGAATACACAGGTCCCGGGAAAAGTCATCAAACTGTGGAAAGAACAGTGGAGATTCTAAGTTCCAGTCAACCCCTGTGGCACGCACACAAGGCAGACTCCTCCCCTCTTTCCTCCAACCTCAGGTTTCAGACTCAAAATCCTTTCAACACTGAAAACTGGTGCCTAAGTGCTAGCCCCTACTTCCCAGGACCTCCCCCTCCCACAAAAGTCAGCAATGACAGCCAGAGGCATCACTGCTGCCTGTTCAGCCACAGATCGCACAATCAGGGGAGCCATGGAGGTGGGGCCTTGTCCAGCACTCCCCATCTAGCTTTTGAGTGGCTCCGTCATACCTTACTGATAGCTGTGAGGACAGAAGAGTAGGACACCATCTGGAGGGAAGGAAGAAAGGTGATATTCAGACAACTGGTCTCCCACAGTTGAGAAGAACAAATGCTGAGGTTTAAAGTTGCTGCAGCTCTCCTGAAACCCCAACCTCTTCAAGAAGCCTTCCTCAACCTGTTTTAAGGGTTGTGACCCTGTGCATGCTAAAAAAATTTTATCTTAAATTTCTGTTAGTAGGCTCAGTGCCTGTAGCTCAAGTGGCTAAGGCACAAGCCACATACCCCAGAGCTTGCGGGTTTAAATCTGGCCCGAGCCTGCCAAACAATGACAACTACAACTAAAAAATAGCCGGGCGTTGTGGTGGGTGCCTGTAGTCCCAGCTACTCAGGAGGTTGAGGCAAGAGAAGCGCTTAAGCCCAGGGGTTGGAGGTTGCTATGAGCTGTGACGCCACAGCGCTCTACCCAGGGCTATAGCTTGAGGCTCTGTCTCAAAAAAAAAAAAAAAAAAAAAAGTTATAATGCCATTCTCAAAATCAGTGGCAAAGTACATGAAAATAAGAAAGGAGAATACAGGTCAGGCTCACACCTATAATCCCAGCACTCTGGGAGGTCAAGGCAGGTGGATTGCTTGAGCTCAAGAGTTCAAAACCAGCCTGAGCAAGAGTGAGACCCTTTCTCTAAAAATAACCAGGTGTTGTGGTGGGCAACTGTAGTCTCAGCTACTCGGGAGGCTGAGACAAGAGGATTGCTTAAGCCCAAGAGTTTGAGGTTGCTGTGAGCTGTTACACCAGGGCACTCTACCTAGGGTAACAAAGTGAGACTCTGTCTCAATTTAAAAAAAAAAAAAAGAAAGCAGAATACAATGACAGAAATTATCAGGACAATCACACCCCTCATAGGCTGTCTCTGCTTAAATAGAAACCTTCCAAGGATTTTTTTCTTTTTTTTTTTTTTTGTAGAGACAGAGTCTCACTTTGTCACCCTCAGTAGAGTGCTGTGGCATCACATAGCTCACAGCAACCTCCAATTCCTGGGCATAGGCGATTTTCTTGCCTCAGCCACCCGAGTAGCTGGGACTACAACCACCTACCATGCCCAGCTATTTTTTTGTTGCAGTTTGGCCGGAGCTGGGTTTGAACCCACCATCCCTGGTATATGGGGCCAGTGCCCTACTCACTGAGCCACAGGCACTGCCCCCAAGGATTTTTTCTTTCCTTTTCCTCCTAAGGATTTAAGAAAAAAGTTAAGTCAGCCAATTAGGGTGGCTCATGCCTATAATCCTAGCACTTGGGAGGCCAAGGTGGGAGGATCAGTTGAGACCAGGAGTTTGAGATCAGCATGGGCAACACAGCCAGACTCAACTCCATCTCTATTAAAAAATTAAAAATGAGCTGGGTGGTGGTATCACATGCCTATAGTCCCAACTACTCAGGAGGCCAAGGCAGGAGGATCAATTGAGCCTGGGAGTTCCAGCCTGCAATGAGACATGATCATGCTATGCACCACTATACTACAGCCTGGGTGACAGAGCAAGACTCTCTCTTTAAAGCAGCGGTTCTCAACCTGTGGGTCATGACCCCTTTGTAACAATGAAAATACATCCTGCACATCAGATATTTACATTACAATTCATAACAGCAGCAAAATTATAGTTATGAAGTAGCAATGAAATAATTTTATGGTAGGGGTCACCACAACATGAGGAACTATATTAAAGAGTCGCACCATTAGGAGCCATTAGGAAGGTTGAGAACCTCTGCTCTAAAGAAATAAGAAAGAAGAAAGCTAAGTCAGCCTCAATCACCTGAGAGTGGCAGTTTTTCCTTCCATGTATCATTCCCTATCACCTGCACATACTGCTCTCTGTTCAGACAGCTTTAACTAACAATCTTAGATGAACAATCAGTGGAATATAATCAGTGCTCAGAATCACCATGCTGTGAAGCCAGAGCTAACGTCTGACAGTGATCAGAAGGTTGGAAGCCTGCCTGGGCAGGATGACCATAAAGTTCCAGGCGAGTGTTTGTTTATTCATAACTGATGTCCCCATAGCAAGCACTTGGCAAAGAACTGAACTTTGCTGGATACCGACCTGAAGGGGGAGCTGGATGTGCCCACTGACCCCAAACTACCAAGAGGGAAACTCCTCCAATTCTGTATATTCAGAGGGATATAATCAGTCAAAATGAATTTATGGTCTTCAAATTCTGAATTGCTGCTCAGTAAATTTTTGCTAGCCATATGAATTAAGCACTGCCACTCCCAGACCTAAAAATACTTTCCAGGTGGTGAACTGTTTTACACAGAAGAATCTGACCTATTCCAGTCTTAATAATTCAGTCACTGGAGAAGCTCTGAACCACCACAAGCTCAGAGGCTGGAGACCCTCTGTGTGACCCGCCACACTTGTGGCCAGCTCTGCGTGAGCCTGTAACCACTCTCTAATCCTCTTTGCTCTTCTTCATATTCAACACTCCCAACCACACCTAAGTGCCTTCTGCATGCACAGCAGGGGACCAAAAGAGCCTCTTGACTCAGAAGGAAGAATAAATTACTGATTTTGCATAGCACTTGACAAGTTGCAAAGATCTTTTCTATCTATTTATTTCTCTCTCACTGTTACTTCAGCCACTTTCTCCTTCTTGCCTTTCCCATCAGTGTTTACACATCTCCAGATTCTTCTATTTTTAAGAGAGCTTCCTGCAGACCCCACACTTCCATTTAACCACCACCCTCTCTACACACACATAAGCATTCTCTACATGAATTGTCTCTACCTCTCCACCTTTCGTCCACTCTTCAACCCACTCCAATCACTTCTGTCCTGACCACCCCATGAATCTGCTCATTAAAGTTATCAAGAAACTCTTATTTATTTATTTCTGAGACACAGTCTCACTCCATTGTCCTGGGTAGAGTGCTGTAGAGTCATAGCTCACAGCAACCTCAAACTCTTGGGCTCAAGAGCTCCCGTCTCAGCCTCCCAAGTAGCTGGGACTACAGACACCTGCCACAACACCCAGCTAGTTTTTCTATTTTTGGTAGAGACAGGGTCTTACTCTTGCTCAGGCTGGTCTCAAACTCCTGAGCTCAGGTCCACCTGCCTCGACCTCCCAAAGTGCTAAGATTATAGGCATGAGCCATCTCACTTGGCTTTTTTTTTTTTTTGAGACAGAGTCTCATTCTGTCACCCTGCATAGAGTGCAGTGGCGTTATCATAGCTCACAGCAACCTCAAACTCTTGGGCTTAAGGAATCCTCAGCCTCCCAAGTACCTAGAACTACCTAGTCTTTTTTTTTTTTTTTTTTTGAGACAGTGTCACTTTGTCACCCTTGGTAGAGTGCTGTGGTGTCCTAGCTAACAGCAACCTCAGCTCTTGGGCTCAAGTGATCCTCTTGCCTCAGCCTCCCCAGTAGCTGGCACTATAGGCACCTGCCACAATGTCCACCTATTTTTAGACAGGGTCTTATTCTGGCTCGGTCTTGTGTACAACTCCTAAGCTCAGGCAATCCACCCACCTCAGCCTCCCAGAGTGGTAGGATTACAGCGTGAGCCACTGGCGCCTGACCTTATTTAGTCTTTTTTTTTGCAGTTTCTGGCTGGGGCTGGGTTTGAACTCACCACCTCTGGCATATGGAGCTGGCACCCTACTTCTTTGAGCCACAGGCACTGCCCCTTTATCTAGTCTTTTAAAGAAAAAAATGTTAGGGTGCCCATAGCTCAGTGGTTAAAGAACCAGCGGCAAGCACCAGTGGTGGCGGGTTCAAACCCAGCCAGGGTCTGCTAAAAACAAAAACAAACAAAAATGTATGTCAAACTAAATGGTCTCCCTGCTTTCTCCATGTCTTACTTTCCTCAACTCATTCTTCAAACTACAACTATTTGTAGTTTGTACAAAAAATATAAACACCCCAAATCAGGGCAGCGCCTGTGGCTCAGTGAGTAGGGCACCACCCGAGGGTGGTGGGTTCAAACCCAGCCCCAGTCAAACAGCAACAAAACAAATAGCCAGACATTGTGGCAGGCACCTGTAGTCCCAGCTACTCGGGAGACTGAGGCAAGAGAATCTCTAAGCCCAAGAGCTGGAGGTTGCTGTGAGCTGTGACGCCATAGCACTCTACCGAGGATGACAAAGTGAGACTCTGTCTCTAAAAAAAAACCCAAAAACCCCAAATTAATCTACAAAGCTAAAGAAATCTCAGGCTCGGCGCCTGTGGCTCAGTCGGCTAAGGCACCAGCCACATACACCTAAGGTGGTGGGTTCGAATCCCCAGCCCGGGCCCGCCAAACAACAATGATGGCTGCAACCAAAAAATGGCCGGGCGTTGTGGTGGGTGCCTGTGGTCCCAGCTACTTGGGAGACAGAGGCAGGAGACTCGCTTGAGCCCAGGAGTTGGAGGTTGCTATGAGCTGTGATGCCATGGCACTCTACCCAGGTGGATAGCTTGAGGCTCCGTCTCAAAAAAAAAAAAAAAATAAAATAAAATAAAGAAATCTCAGTTAAAACACAATAGGATTTTTACAGAAACTTAACAAGTTAATTCTAAAACGTGCCTGGAAAACAAAATGCCCAAAAAAACTAAGAAATTTTTTTTTTGAGCTCACTTTGTAGCCTTCAGTAGAGTGCCATGGCGCCCCAGTTCACAACAACCTCAAACTCTTGGGCTCAAGCGATTCTCTTGCCTTAGTCTCCTGAGTAGCTAGGAGTACAGGTGCCTGCCACAATGCCCATCTATTTTTTAGAGACAAGGTCTCGCTCTTGCTCAGTCTGGTCTAGAACTCCTGACCTCAAGCAATCCACCCACCTCAGACTCCCAGACTGCTAGGATTACAGGCATGAGCCACCGTGCCTGGCCAAAACTAATAAATTTTTTTTTTTTTTTGAGACAGAGCCTCAAGCTATCCCCCTGGGTAGAGTGCCATGGCATCACAGCTCATAGCAACCTCCAACTCCTGGGCTCAAGCAAGTATCCTGCCTCCGCCTCTCAAGTAGCTGGGACCACAGGCGCCCGCCACAACGCCCGGCCATTTTTTGGTTGCAGCCGTCATTGTTGTTTGGCAGGCCCGGGCTGGGGATTCGAACCCACCACCTTAGGTGTACGTGGCTGGTGCCTTAGCCAATTGAGCCACAGGCGCCGAGCCAAAACTAATAAATTTTTCAAAAATAAAACAACTAGCCTGGAGTGGTTGCTCACACCTGTAATCCTAGCCACTCTGTGAGACCAAGGCAGATGGATTGCTTGAGCTCAGGAGTTTGAGACCAACCTAAGCAAAAGTGAGACCCTGTCTCTACTAAAAATAGAAAAACTGGCCCGGTGCCTGTAGCTCAGTAGTTAGGGCACTGGCCACATACACCAGGGCTGGCAGGTTTGAACCCAGCCCAGGCGGGCTAAATGACAATGACAACTACAAAAAAAAAATAGCCAGGCACTGTGGCAGGCACCTGTAGTCCCAGCTACTTGGAAGGCTGAGGCAAGAGAATGGCTTGAGCCCAAGAGTTTGAAGTTGCTATGAGCTGTGATGCCATGGCACTCTACCAAGGGCAACATAGTGAGACCCTGTCTCAAAATTTAAAAAAAAAGAAAAGAAAACTAAGGAAAGAGGATCACTTGAGCTGAGTTTGAGGTTGCTGTGAGCTGTGACACCATGGCACTCTACCCAGGGCAACAGCTTGAGACCCTGTCTCGAAAGAAAAGAAACAAAACAAGTAAGAGAAGAATTGCTCAGCACGGTATCAAAACACACTATAAAGCTATAGTAATCAAAATAGTAAAAGTACTGCTGCAAAAAAAGGACAAATACATCAACCAAATACACTAGAATGTCAATAAATAGACCCTTGTCTATAAGAAAATTTAACCTATGACAAAGAATTGGCTTGGCATCTGTAGCTCAAGAGGCTAAGGTGCCAGCCACATACACCAGAGCTGGTGGGTTTCAATCCAGCCCGGGCCTGCCAAACAACAATGACAACTGCAACCAAAAAATAGCTGGGTGTTGTGGTGTGCACCTGTGGTCCCAGCTACTTGGGAGGCTGAGGCAAGAGAATTGCTTAAGCCCAGGAGTTGGAGGTTGTTGTGAGTGGTGATGCCACAGCACTCTACCAAGAGCAACAGATTGAGGCTCTGTCTCAAAAAAAAAAAAAAGTATGACAAAGAATGGCTTATTTGATAAAGGTAATTGGGTCAACTGTCAATCTATCTGGAAAAAAAAAATCTGGATCTTTCCTCATACTACAATAAATTCTAAATGGATTAAACAAAATAAACACAAAAAATAAGTCAAATGCTAGCCAAAATTGGAGAATATATTTATGATCCTTGGAGCAGGGAAGTCCTTAAGTAAGACAAAAAACATTTAGAGGCTGGGCACAGTGGCTCATGCCTCTAATTCTAGTGCTCTGGAAGGCTGAGGTGGGAGCATCACTTGAGGCCAGCAGTTCGAGACCAGTGTGATGACCCACACGATAGTCCTAGCTACTTGGGAGGCTGAAGCAGGAGGAATTCTTGAGCCTAGGAGGCTGAGGTTGCAGTGAGCCATAATGAGCTCACAGCACTCTAGCCTAGGCAACAGAGAAAGACCCTGTCTCAAAAAAACCTCCAAAAAACTATATATATAACAAAAGGACAAATATGACAATAACAACAAAAAACATTAAAAATTAATGCATTCTGGCTTGGCACCTGTGGCTCAAGCAGCTAAGGCGCCAGCCAAATACACCTGAGCCGGTGGGTTCAAATCCAGCCCAGGCCCACCAAACAACGAGGGCTGCAACCAAAAAACAACCAGGTGTTGTGGTGGGTGCCTATAGTCCCAGCTACTTGGGAGGCAGAGGCAAGAGAATTGCTTGAGCCCAGGAGTTGGAGGTTGCTGTGAGCTGTGATGCCACAGCACTCTACCCAGGGTGACAAAGTGAGACTGTGTCTCAAAAAAAAAAAAAAAAAAAACTGACAGAAAATTTAAAATATACGTAACAAATAAGGATCAAAAATAGAATATATTAAAAAACACTTAAAAATCAATAAAACAGGCTCGGCGCCTGTGGCTCAATCGGCTAAGGTGCCAGCCACATACACCTAAGGTGGTGGGTTCATATCCCCAGCCTGGGCCTGCCAAACAACAACGATGGCTGCAACCAAAAAATGGCCAGGTGTTGTGGCGGATGCCTGTGGTCCCAGCTACTTGGGAGGTTGAGGCAGGAGACTCGCTTGAGCCCAGGAGTTGGAGGTTGCTGTGAGCTGTGATGCCATGGCACTCTACCCAGGGGGATAGCTTGAGGCTTCGTCTCAAAAAAAAAAAAAAAAAATCAATAAAACAGGTGAAGTTCAGTGGCTCATGTCTATAATCCCAGCACTCTATGAGGCTGAGGAGAGAGAATTCTAGAGACTAGGAGTTCAAGACCAGCCTGGATAACATATCAAGAATACCTTCCTAGAGAAATATTCTCA
>CAUYQV010061957.1:0-24935 GCA_963574575.1 Galagoides demidoff
CTGTGGTCCCAGCTACTTGGGAGGCAGAGGCAGGAGACTCGCTTGAGCCCAGGAGTTGGAGGTTGCTATGAGCTGTGATACCATGGCACTCTACCCAGGGGGATAGCTTGAGGCTCCGTCTCAAAAAAAAAAAAAAAAGAAGAAATAATGGACCATAGCACAGTCTGTCTCAAAACTTTCATAGTGACCTATGTATCCCATGCAGTGTGATAAAGGCTTTGCCTGTAAGGATTTTTTGATTCTGGCTAATTCAAGTCCAAAATGTGAGGGGTGGGGAGAGAGAAGGTTGGAAGGATGTATGCAGTTTATTAATATGAAAGCAAATAAAAGGCTGAACAACCAGACTTGGGGAAGTAGCAGAACCATCAGTTTGGGGCATGGAAAGTAACAGATAACTCATTTGGGGCACCACTGCTATAGTGAAGCAGCCCCAACCCAGGGTCACTCTGCTTCAGACTCCTAAGGGAGAGAGACAACTCCAAAGCCCTGGGCAGGGGAGGGTGGACCCCCTGACTGGCAGTCCCATTACTACCACATGCAAGGGTGGGGTCCAGGGCATGAAGGCAGAACCAAACTACTGACACCATCAGCCTGGTGCAGTGTCTCTAATCCTAGCACTCTGGAGGGCTGAGGTGGGAGGATTGCTTGAGCTCAGGAGTTCGAGACAGGCCTGAGCAAGAGCAAGATACCCTCTACTAAAATAGAAAAACTAGCCAGGCATTGTGGCAGGCACCTGTAATCCCAGCTATTTGGGAGGCTGAGACAAGAGAATTGCTTGAGCCCAAGAATTTGAGGTTGCTGTGAGCTATAATGTCTCAGCACTTAACCCAGGGCAATAGAGTGAAACTCTCCCCCCCCCAAAAAAAAAAAAAAGAAAGAAAAGAAAAGACCTACTAATACCAGAAAGGGGGGAGTGGATCCTAGAAGACAAAACCAAGAGACTGTGATGGAAGGATGCCTTGGAAAGAATGTGGAAGGTGGGGCAGTGCCTGTGGCTCCAAGGAGTAGGGCGCCGGGCCCCCTATACCAGAGGTGGTGGTTCAAACCCGCACCGGCCAAAAACTAAAAAAAAAAAAAGAATGTGGAAGGCATGCTCAAGCCAGCATGGGGTAAGGCAGGGAGGCCTCACAGAGGAAGCCACACCTGAACACAGGAGACCTGAAGATGCCAAGGACCTTCCTGGGTAGGGACGGGTGAAGACAGCATTGCCTAGTGGCAAATGCACACAGGTGGGGTGAGGCCACCCAGGGCTCTTCTATTGGAAGGATTAGCACCCCTCTCGGTGGCTCACCTCGAAGTGGGAATGTGTGTTTCTAGGGATGCGGGGACTCCCAGGAAACCCTTAAGAAACAGAACAACCAGTGTCAGGAAGAAGCTCCTGGGGCAGCGGCTAGTGGTCACATCTGTCTGTTGGTAGCTCTCACAGCTTCTCGGTTCTGCTTTGCACACCTCTTCTCTTCAACCGTCCCCTACCCCCCATCCAGAGGAGTCTCTACCTCTTGGTAACTTCTTTGCTCATGTGGCCCCCAGTGGCCATTCTTTCTCTATTTTTCTTGCCCATTAAGCTCAAGCCCCCACCAGTGGCAGGGGGCATCCCCAGAGGGCCTCTCCTGGGAGAGGGAGCTGGGGGGTGCAGTTCACCTTGTTGAGCTGACTGCACCATTCTGGCCCTCAGGTAGGTCAGGATAGGCCATCGCTTGAGCTGGGTATCCCTGACCCAGCCCACTGCCTGCTCACTGAGGAGGAATCTCGGAGAAGGTAGCAGGCACAGGCAGATGACCCACGCAGTGTGACCTAGCCAGGGACCAGAGCTGCACAGGCAGTCGGGTCAGATCTTGAGGGAGCCTGCATTCCATGCCAAGGCATTTAGTCTTCATCTCATGAACCACAGAAGCCCTCCAAATGCCAGGAACAGTGAATTGCATGAGATCACTTGGCCTGGGCTTCGCCAAGGTTGAAAACTTGTGATCCACAGCCCTTTTCTGATGAAACCCTATTTCCTGACATCTTGAATTGGTTGTCAACATTTAAAACTTTGCAGATGTCACGTAAAAATAATCCAGATTCCTGTCAAGATTAGGCAATGCAGATGAGCATTCCTACTAGGTCACGAACCATCAAGTGGAGTAGCCACGTCCCCTTGGGTGCTCCAGTCTGCCAGGATCCTCATCCAGTTGGCTTGGTCCCTGTAAGCCATGGCCTGGCCCTCCCCGGGCTGGAGTTTGCACACCCAAGTGAGCCAAACAGACTGCACAGGCAGCGTGAAGCTGCAGACAGAGCGAGCTGGAGAAGAGGATGAAGTGGTGAAATTTGGGTACCGATTCGGGGAACAGAAGCCTTTGACAGAAAAACCACCTAAGAACACAGATCATTCTGGTCTCCACCCCACACAGGAGCAGGTGACTTGTGCTTGCAAAATTCTACTCTGCTGCCTTGTCTTTTTCTGCAAATGCCTCTTTGGTACAGTCTTAACATGGCACGCTCACTGTCAAAAGGGCCCAGACTGGTGTGTGTCTCTGCTCCTTCTGGCCCACTTCCCCAGGTCTGTCTTCATTTGACCTCAGCTTGTCACTTGACATTTTTTTCCCTCATTCTCTTTCTCCCAATTACATTTCTCTACTTTTCCAAACGTCCAAAGCAATTTGATTTGCCTGGCAATTCCCTAATTCCCTTCTCTTGGGCTCTCTTTGTAATCTCTCTCTCTCTTTCTTTTGAGACAGGGTTTGCTATATCATCCAGGCTGGTAACTCCTGGACTTAAGCAATCCTGCCAACTCAGCCTCCTGCTATGTTGCTGAGGTTGCCCTGGGAATATCTTAAAACATTAGAAAAAATAGCTGGGCATTGTGGCAGGCGCCTGTAGTCCCAGCTACCAGGGAGGCTGAGGCAAGAGGATGGCTTTGAGCTCAAGAATTTGAGGTTGCTGCGAGCTATGATGCCACTGTATTCTACTAAGGGTGACAAAGTGAGACTCTGTCTCACAAAAACTCAAAACATAACGAAAAACAGAAAACCACATTAGAAAATATTGAATGTGAGAGCTTCCAAAACTGGATCCCCCAAATCTAAGTGCTTCCTTCAGACAGTTCTCTGGCTTATTTTCTTGGAGATCTTCTTGAAATGTGTCCCAGGTATGTGTGTCACTTTGGAGGAAAAGCCATTTGATAAATGTTTGTAATTGGATTTCATCCTGGGGCAGGAATTCAGTTTCTCGATAAGACCCTTACAGGACTAGAGTTCTGAAATCTCCCTGCTGGGTTCAAATCTCAGCTCTACCCCTTCTGACACTGGGTTGTAAGCAAGTTCCTTAACCTAAACTCATTTTGTCATCTGTAAATTAGGGATAATGATAGTACCCGCTTGGTGCGGTTTGGGGGGGGGGCGTGGTTAATGAAATAACATGTGAAAAAAGCTTAGCCCAGTGCCTGGTCCAGAACAAATGCTCAAGAAAGAGCAGCTATTATTGTTAATATTCATTATTATTACCAGGACCAATTAACATTGTGCTCTACCAATATAACCACTATTGTTTTATCACTATCTTTGATGTTTCTCTGTAATTCCAAGATAAAGAAGTCGGGTTTTGGATTTCGTACTGGTATTTTAAAGCGAAGTATCTTAAGTAAACATTTTTATTTTGTTTGTAGTTTGGGGACAGGTGGGAAAGCTATACTTTGAACTCAGCTTTCATGGATTGAAGTCTCAGAGGTGGGTTTTGAAAGGAATCCTTGCTCGGTTTGGCAGCCAGAGTTCAAAGCTCTGGTGGGAAATGGTAAATGCTAGCCTTTGATTGTAAATGAACTCTCCAGCTACAAGGGATGCAGAGTCAAGTAAACAAGCAACTGATTCTGCTATCTGCGGTTTCCTTTTAAAATCTAGTGTCTCCCCCTCCCATTTTACAGACGGACTTGAGTCGAAGATGCAAACTCTTGGAGAACACAGGCTGAGGTCCTGAGGAAAGGGACTGCCCACAGGCGATCCCACAGTGGAGGTCTCCCTTTTTCGTCAGCAAGCTCTGCCTTATGAAGCTGTCTCTTTGGCATGTAAATCCTACCCTTAGGGGCTGGCTCAAACCTCGGGGTTTTACCTAGAGAATTTCAGTTGTATTTTATTTCAGGAACTTAAGATGTTATCTAAGGTACTTTAACATGGCTCATAATATCACCCTCCTTCCTCCTGCACAAACTGCACATTCTTTCCATTGTCAACACTATTCATGGCACGGGCAGGGGCTCCTCGAGGCTGTGCTGGAATTATAGGCCACTTTGTTTGGAGAATAGCTCAGGAAGCTTGGCACCATTGATTTGCATCGGTGCCTCCGGAATAGCCTTTGCCTTCTCCTTAAAGATACTATCTAAACTGTGAAATTCATTAAATAGCCCCAGAAATGGATCAGGTTATTTAACACAACATCCCTAATGGTGCAATATCTCAGCTGTCTGCACTGATAGTGAACATTGTCTTGGATAGTGTTATCAGCCCAGGACACCCGCTATGAATATTGATCCCAAGCTTGTTACAGGCATCACTTGCCATCAGGACAGGTCAGGGTTGGAACCCACCTAGCATCAAAGCAATTTAAAGACAGCACTCAGGCAGAATGTTAATGCCCACACTGAACACACACACACACACACACACCAAGTCCATGTGCAGAGGGAAGCTGGCTTACTAGATATGGATATATGTATCACATAGGAATGTCTTGGGTATAAATACCCGAGTGAGGATGTTAAGGTGTCAAATGCATCGTCAAGTTGAACCCAAAAGAGACCTCATTGCCACCTGGTCTTTTAAAAAGCAAGTGCCCAGAAAAAAATTCCCTAGGATTTTTCCTTCCATGCTCCCCCAAACTGAAGCATGTATGCTCTCTGTGTGTAGGAGGCCTCTCTTTAAGATGCATAAGAGAGACCATTTCTTTTCCTCCAAAGTGAATGGGGGACACAGCACAGTATCCTGTGTGTCATCTGTTGCCTGAAGCCACGTACTAAGAGTGAGAGTTCACATAATCTTGCCATGCACTGAACACATAGGTCAGAACTACCAGAAAAATAGAGGGCAAGAAAAATTTAAAAATCATTAAGAGGAGTTCTTAAAAATTGACAGGTTAGGGCAGTGCCTGTGGCTCAGTGGGTAGGGCACCAACCCCATATACCGAGGGTGGCGGGTTTGAACCCTGGCCCCGGCCAAACTGCAACTGCAACAAAAAATAGGTGGGCGTGTGGTGGGTGCCTGTGGTCCCAGTTACTCGGGAGGCTGAGGCAAGAGAATCGCCTAAGCCCAAGAGTTGGAGGTTGCTGTGAGCTGTGATGCCACAGCGACATTGTGAGACTCTGTCTCGGGAAAAAAAAAAAAAAATTATAGATTAGGGTGGTGCCCATAGCTCAGTGGGTAGGGTGCCGGCCACATACATCTAGGCTGGCGGTTTTGAACCCTGCTAACCAACAATAACAACTACAATAAAAAAATAGCCAGGCATTGCAGTGGGCGCTTGTAATCCCAGCTACTTGGGAGGCTGAGGCAAGAGAATTACTTAAGCCTAAGAGTTTGAGGTTGCTGTGACCTGTGACGCCACGGCACTCTACCAAGGGCGCCGAGGGCATCACAGTAAGACTCTGTTTCAAAAAAAAAAAAAAATTGACAAGTTAAAAAATATGGTCTGCATATGATCTTGGCTTTCTCTCCAATTTGTTGCTTCTTCCTTTTGGGGGGCCTTTCCTATATTTAACATCTGCAGACCTCAAAGGAAAGATGACTCACATCATTTAAACAAAAATTTTTGAGGTGATCTATGAAGTTCAATGAAAATATTCCAGGTTTGGGCTGCTCGTGGCTGTCTGGGCCTTCCTTGTGCCTCTGGTTTGGGGCATGGAGTGCCCTCTAGAATGCCAGCCTGCCAGCCTGCCATCCTGTGAAACACATGTCAAGGCTTATTACAGGAGAAGGTAATAAGAGGGATCGTGGGAGGCCATATATTTCCATGCTGAGCTATCTTAAGGAAATCTATTCCTAGCAACCCTGAAGAACTAAGTACAAACAAATATAAACACGGGTAGAAAAAGGTAAAAGGGACCAGGATGAATAGAGTGAGGGGGGAGAAAGAAAAAGGAAGGTTAAAAAAAATCAAGTGAGAACTGGGTGAGAAAGTTGTCAAAACAGAAAACAAAGTACCCCATTTGTTTTTCAGGGAGATTCTGTGATTTGGGATCTAGGTTCCTTCCTGGGTGGCACCTTTTCATGCCAGAGCCATCTTTCCTGGGTTTTCACATGGTATACATTCCCTTTGGAGGGAGGTAGGCCAGCGGGCTTGGGCAAGGCACTTCCTTTCCTGAGCTTTAAAAGGACAATCCATCTTCACTTTAGGACTGGAGCTGGCTTGAATTTTGGCAGGGCTTTAAAGTCCTCAGGGAATATGGTAGCCACCACTGGGAGGGGCAGAAAGGTTTGAATGAGAAAAGCTACAAGAGGCCTCCAAGGACGCCTCTTCAGTAACAGATGGGATTAGCAGCCCCTTGCCCTTTCCTGGGAAGGATTCTCCTCCTCTCCCCTCTCCTTACCTGCTCAGACAATATTAATTGCCAAGGCATTGTTTGGAAACCACATGGGGCTGGGAATAAAGGAACAGCAGACTTAAGAGGTGGTTGTGGGCCAGAAGTCTGGGAATTTGCTTAGTGCTCACAGGCAGCAAGGTGCTCTCCCAGTGACAAAGGAGGAAGTGTTAGGATGGGTGTGGTTAGTGGAATCTACCCCAAATCACTGTTGTTTGCCATCCCAGGGGACTTGCAGGGCAGATGGGAGCCATTTCAACTGTCTCTCTTCTATCACCTTAAATTCAAACCAGACAAGCATCTTTTAACCTTTTTCTTCTTAAGTTTAAAAGAAGAAAAAGGGCTGGGAGGGGATGGGGTCAGAGATGCAACCTGATTCCCAGAGACCTGATTTCTGTTGCAAATGATTGAATTTCTGACTGTGAAGTGGCCTGACGTTAGAGCATGCAGGGTTGTGCTTGGGGTCACAGTAAACCAAGGTAGCCACCTTGAGCCATCTCACGTGGCTCTGGACCAGCACTGATGTTTCAAACGCACAGGGGCACAGTCATCTTTCTAAAACCATTGCTGGCCTCTGACTCAGCTTGAAAGAAAAGACTCCAACACCGTGCAGGATTTTCTTCCTCTATTTCAGAGACAGTAGGATGTACTGAAAGAAAGCATTGGTCCAGTAAAAGATCTGGGTTGGAACCCAGACTTTGTCACCAAGCAACAGTAACCTTGGACAAATCCCGTCTCCTCCTTGAACCTCAATTTCCCCATCTTTAAAACGGGGGCAGTGATCTGTGCCTCACCAGATGCCTCCTTCACAAGGATGCTCAGGAAATCAAGCTCAAAGGCTTTGCATACAGTAACCAGTGAAAATAAGAGGCTCGCTTTTTAATCCGAGGGAACAGTGTCTGAGGCTATTACTGTGATTCACTGGCGGGGCAGGAGATGCGCTGAGCATTGCCTTGAAGTTTTCAGCCCCCGATCTTGATTCATTCCCAAATCAAAGACGGAAACACCGAAGACAGAGCAAAAACTCAAGTTAGAGAGGGGCGTGTGTATGCAATGAGGTTCCTCGGGATGGAAGACGCTCTCGCGTACTCCGCGGGTCTCGGGACCGAGGCGAGAGGGGCTGACTGCACCATCCCCACGGGCACGCGCACCGGGCGCGCGGAGGCTCCCCCTACCCTAGGTAAGCGCCCCCAGCGCGGCGCCGGGTAGTCCCAAGGCCAGTCCGGGCGCGCAAGTGCCAATCGGCGCGCAGTCCCCCGCGGCTCTCTCCCCGCCCCTTCCTCAGTCTCTCTCGGTCGAGCGAGCCCGGCTCCGGGCTTGAGAGCTGCGGCCAAGCCTCGGCCGAAGGCAAGCCGGGCGCCTGTACGGAACCCTGTGCTGCCGGCCCCAGGCCCGCAGCAGCGGGCATGCTGGCATGGCAGGACGGCGGGGCCAAGGCGGCTCCGTCCCATCACAAGATCTCCTTCTCAGTCCTGGACATTCTGGACCCGCAGAAATTCACCCGCGCTGCGCTCCCAGCCGTGCGCCTCGCCCCCCGGGAAGCCAAGAAAAGTTTGGCGGAGGTCGAAGCGGGGAAAGACGGCCGCTCCGGGGACATGGGTGGACAGCAAGAGACCCCTGGTAAGAATGCGAGATGGCCCCTGTCTGGATGATGCGGTAGAATGTGTGTGGGGGAACAGCAAGGCCCTGGAGAATGGCCCTTAACGGCGTCCTCCCCAAAGAGAGAGGCGCAACAGGACCAGGTACTAAGTGTAGCCCCTGTCTCAGAATTGGATTGAGGTGGAGAGAAGGCTGTGAGCGTTCCGGGATAGGGATTTGCCATGGAAGCCCCATCTCTGCTCACCCGCCTCTGCTCGCAGGGGCAGCTAACACCCAGCACCCACTTTGCCGGGCTCACCTATTTTCCCGGCATTTAAGGCGCTTCCCACGTGCCAGGAACCGGGCTGGAATGAAGGTGATGAAAAACTTTGGAACCTGCTAGGTAGACAACATCGTTATCACCACCCGCATTTTATGGATGAGAGCTGAAGCTGAGGCTTGTGCCCTGGTGTCGATGAGTAGCGGGGTCAGGTGCCCAGCCACCCGGAGACACCTACAGAGACAAGGCCCACACAGAGCTCCCACAGAGAGTGAGCCTCACACGCTCACTCTCCCCAGACCCAGCGCTTCATCGAGGCTGGGGTCGAGGCGTGGGTGCGGTAATGGGAAGCTTTTAGTACTTTGTCCTCGAAACCCTTTTGGCTTAGTGATAACCCTCGCGGACACCTGATGAAGGGTCCAGGAAAGTTGTGGTTAAAGGAAGGGTGAAAGACAGCAGGACTTAAGCTGGGTGAGGAGTGGGCGCGAGGTTCCCAGGAGGGTCAGGAGTTCAGGTCCCCGGGGAGACTGGGCGTCGCAGTCCCCTGCTCCCTTCTGCAAGTTTGGCGGTGATTGCCTGGGGCCCGGGGCGCCTCTGGCGGCCGCGCTTGGACCCGGGCGGGCGGCCTAGTAATTGTGCCGATCTTCTCTCCGAGGGGCCGCGCTCCCCTCCCCCCACCCTCATGATCGATATTCTATTACTGGCGCCTGCATATCTCCTGCCCACAGCTTGCAGGTACCGACTTCAAACCCCCTTTCCCTGTCTGATCCTAATATTGTTCGATTAAAACTTACCTTTAATAGATGACATCTATCGATCCGGCCCCGCACAAATCTGAAACTCTATTAACACGGCGTGAGAGAGAAGATGGGAAAGGGGGAATTTCACTTTAAAGGGCGGGGGGCGGGGTAAGCGGGGGGCCTAATAACTTTTTTTTAATTGCTAGGAGCGTTAGACGAAAATAGACTTATAGGGACTGGGGAGGCACAACCCTAAACGCGCTTGACTTCTCGATGTCTTAATGTAAGACGTCCCCACTCCCCCTGTGGCTGCCCAATAAGGTCACTATTCTTTCTTTCTTTCTATTAAATCATAGCTGTTTGCAACAGTGCCATACTATTCTTTCTTAATGAGGGGTGTCATTCATTCACTCCACATATACTGCTTGAACGCCTATTTTTTGGCAGACTCATAAAGAGCTAGAGGACATCGCACCCCTAAGTGGCTTTCGAAAATGTACTGTCTGGGGTGGGGAAGCGCGGTGTGGGGAGAGAAGCAGAACTGGAGGTTTGGCTTGGGGAGAGTCGCGAGCTCTGAGGAGGTTTGGGGACCCGGACAGGCCAAGTCGTTTCGGGCTTCTGGTCACGATCCCCTTCTCCCCTAGATGCTGCGGGTCGAGGCGCCGGTCCGGAGTCCCCGCTGGAGGGCTCCGAGGCCGAAGAGGAGGACGAGGACGCGGGACGGACGCGGGCTGCACGCTTTCTGGCCGGCCCGGCGCGCTCTCCGGAGGCCCGGGCCGGGGCGTTGGTGGCTGGGGAGCGCGGCACGGACGGCGGGGACGGCCCCACGGAATCCCCGGGCTCGCCCGGCTCCCCGCGACCCCGGCGCCGGCGCGCAGAGCCCAATTGCGCCAAGCCGCGGCGCGCGCGCACCGCCTTCACCTATGAGCAGCTGGTGGCCTTGGAGAACAAGTTCCGGGCCACGCGCTACCTGTCGGTGTGCGAGCGCCTGAACCTCGCGTTGTCGCTCAGCCTCACGGAAACGCAGGTCAAAATCTGGTTCCAGAACCGCAGGACCAAGTGGAAGAAACAGAACCCGGGCGCCGACGGCGCGGCGCAGGCGGGGGGCGGCGCGGCCCAGCCCGGGACGCCCGGGGCCGCAGCGGGGGCCTGCGGCGGCGGCGGCGCAGGGGGCAGCCCCGGCCCGCCAGGCCCTGGTGTTCTGCCCTTCCAGACTTTCCCCTCCTACTCGGCGGCCAACATCCTCTTCCCGGCCACCACCTCCTTCCCGCTGACGGCCGCCTCCGCCGGGAGCCCCTTCGCACCCTTTCTCGGGCCCTCCTACTTGACCCCCTTCTACGCCCCGCACCTATGAACCGCAGCCCCTCCGAGCGCCCACCTGGCCCGGATTCACCAGGGCTGGGCGTAATCGTGTGTCCGCTCCTCGAAGGAAGGCGCCGCTGCCCAAGACCGCCCCCTCCTGACGCGCGGTGTCAGCGCGCCCCGGCTCTTCCAGCGGCCGGGAGACGCCGCCAGAGGGCGGGGAGAAGCCGGCCACCGACTCCTGGCGCACCCCTTTATGTCGGCGCACGCCCTAGGTCCTCGCGGGCCACAAAGGGGTCAGGGACCTATTATCTTCAAAAGTGTCCGGATACGGAGACAGTCCTCAGATCTTTCTGGACCTTGCTCTTCACTTTTGACCAGAATTCGGTTCAAGGGCTCTTTTTTGAAGGTGTCGGGTGCCCTGCCGGTCAGCTCTGCGCAGTCCGGAGGCATCTGCAAAGGTTCTGGCTCACTCAGAGGGTATGGTGCTTCCTCTTTCATAGCCGACTGTGTCCCTCTTCATACTTGATTATTGGCCCAAACCCAGGATTCCTTCCAGATACTCAATGAAGCTAGGAGAGCTTGGTCCATGCGCGAACTGCCAGTGTGAAATGGACTGGTTTTAAAATTCCTTAGAACGTAACCATTTCTAGATGGTTATTTAAGATTTGGATTGGAGCACGATACTGATTCCAAACAGACTCTCCGCAGGTTATTCCTGAGAGAGTGAGTACCTTATTTTTCTGAGTAGGCCCCAAGTTTGTTTAGGAAAGGTAACCCAGCTGGGTAGCTAGACTTGGCTGCTAATGTAGACACAAGTCTGCTACCCTGCACGTTTTGAGCTTGGGTCAAACCTCACAGTGACCCCAAATGCATAAAAATAATAATGAAGGAAGTCATGGCTCAGCAAATATCACGGAGTCTATGCAGGAGGCTGCCTATTTTGATTTGAGATATTTGATATTTTAAAACTTCATTCTTGACTAACCTATCTGTCCCAGGAATTCCTGGGCTCCCAAATAGTGAGCCAGGTTGGGAGAGAGCTGGCTCCACCAGCAGACGCTACATATGGACATTTGAACTATTTTTTAAAAGCACAAATTCAGCGTTTGTGGATCTTCCTCTAGGATTCAGACTTGAAAGCAATTCTTGTTCCAAACAGACGTTCCCGGTATGGTGCTGTGAAAGTGATACTTCTTCCTGGTTGTAAGGAGCTACCATGGAAACCAAACCCGTGTTCCTAACAGATTCAACTGCAAGAACTTACATGAACATACATTCTAACTGCTACTTTTATTATCTCCCTTAAAAAAAATTTAGATCTTCCAAAAAATTTCCTTGCCAGTTTTGTTTGGAATGTCTTCCTTTAGTTTTCTATGTAATAGGATCTTGTAGCCTACGTCTCAGCAACCCACTTTGATTACTTGTGGCCAGCTGAGATCTGTATGAATACTATATTCCTGGCTATCTTTTTGTAGCCTATGCTGTTAACAATGAAATTTAATGAGCAATGGCTTCAAAGTAAAAGCACACTCTTTGGTATTGGGAACAGATTTGTTATAATTTTTAAATATCTAGTTCTATTATTAGGAATGATGGAAGATACCCCCCTTTTTCCTAAATTAAGACTTCATAATCGAGTCATAAAGTTTGAGAGTAAATACCTAATTATGTATTACTTACTAATTAGACTCCTTTCTTTCTAGTGTAAAGAAGAAAAATGTCCCCAAACACCACATTATAACCTTCTAAAAGACAACTGGTGCCAGATGAGATTAAAAAGGCAGTTACACTAATAGAGAATTTTATTTTGTTCACTTTGCATGTTGGTAAACACTTCCTCGATAACTGCTTGTTGGTTTCCCAAAGGCAGTATTCCAGGTGTATGAACAAGGGGGTCGAATGCACAGGGCAAACTCTGTAACAAAGCTGAATTTCTGTAATAAGGGGGAAATATTTAATTCCGGTCCTCTCAGATGGCAGAATCAAGAACTTCGGTTAAAAAGAGGGAACAGAGAGGGAGGTAGGAGGCTCCCCTGTGGACTGGCATGGCCCTGTAATTCCTGACCCTCGTTTCCACAAACTGTCATGGAGTAATGCTTGAAGCGTGTGATTTTGAACTGCTGCTGCTTTAAAAGGCCCAGTGGCTTTCCAACCAAATCCTTAGACTCAATTTATTGGTGTGTAAGTCTAATAAATTCTTTTTGTAATAAATTTTCTTTGATTTCTTGTTTAATTACTGCTTGTTATCTATTAGCAATATTTTTTTTTTTTTTTTGAGACGGAGCCTCAAGCTATCCCCCTGGGTAGTGTGCCATGGCATCACAGCTCATAGCAACCTCCAACTCCTGGGCTCAAGCGAGTCTCCTGCCTCAGCCTCCCAAGTAGCTGGGACCACAGGTGCCTGCCACAACGCCCGGCCATTTTTTGGTTGCAGCCATCATTGTTGTTTGGCGGCCTGGGCTGGGGATTCGAACCTGCCACCTTAGGTGTACGTGGCTGGCGCCTTAGCCGGTTAAGCCATAGGTGCTGAGCCAAGGTTTTTTATTTTTATTTTAGAGTCTCTATAACTGTATTCTCAATGGCAAGACCCAGTTATTATTTTCTTTTAATTCCTAGTTTCCTTAATCATTTATCAAATGTTCTAACTGGGAGGTTTTGTGTGTTTTTTTTTTTTTTTGGTTTTGTGTGTTTTTAAGATGAATAGTAAAAAATTAGAAAATACTGGCTTGGTGCCTGTAGCTCAGTGGTTAAGGTGCCCGCCACATACACTGAGGTTGGTGGGTTCGAACCCAGCCCAGGCTTGCCAAACAACAATGACAACTATAACAACAACAACAAAATAGCCAGGCATTGTGGCAGGCGCCTGTAGTCCCAGCTACTTGGGAGGCTGAGGGAAGATAATTGCTTAAGCCCAAGAGTTTGAGGTTGTTGAAAGCTATGACGACACGGCATTCTACCAAGAGTGACATACTGAGACTCTGTCTCAAAAAAAAGAAAGAAAGAAAAGAAAAGAATTAGAAAATACTTCTATCTATTCAAGTCTAATTCATATCTATGGATTCTGTGGAAAGAAAGTTGTTTAGAGAGCTGTGATGATAAGAAGTTAAAGTACAAGAGCTTCTTGATTATTTCAATACTAGTATAGGCTTCCCTGGAGTAGAAAGTGATCACACTGTATATACTGTGGCTAATCCTGCCCTTTTGGCCATGTGGCAGTTATATTAGACCACTGCTTAATTTGAGTGATGATTATACCAAAATGATTGACTAGTCATACAGAAGGAAGGATATACAAATATAAACAGAAAAATTTCATAGAAGATATGAGCCAGATTCAGTGACAGATGTGTCCCATTCTTTAATCTTCTGATTTTAATGAATCATGGAAATAATTTTAAAAATCTTGAATACTTTCTACTCTCCATCCACACACATACACATGCATATCCATTGTACTGAACAGAAATTTGCTCAGTTGCTACCAGCTTTGCTTTCCTGATTCAGACTGATGGCCTACTTGATAGCCTGTGTTTTCTTCCCACACAGTATGTATGACCTGCTTAAAGAAGAGATCTGAAAGTGGGCAAGAGGTAGACTGAATAAGTTGTAGTTAACAAATTTTTATTCTCTGCTAATACTAAACATTGTATATGGCACTATTAAAAGAAATATGCTCACTCATGCTACAAATAAGTTTTGCAAGTATATAACAGAATTCTCTAAATTTGAGGAAATAATTTTTTTTTTTTAGTTGTGTTTCCTTTATTTGCAGTTGAACAATTTCTAACTCCCTCAGGTTCTCAATCATCTATAAGAAAACTTCTAAGCTTAGAACCCTGAAATATTATTAAACATGCTTATAATCAGATCACAGCCTGGCCTGCTGTCCTAATTTCTATGATCCCCTGTCATGTATTTTGGGTTCCAGTGACACAACTAATTTTCCAGAATGTCCTGTTAATATTATGGTACTTCTTTCATCTCAGAATTCCCTCTTCTCCATGCCTGCATTTAGCTCTTTATCTTCCAATCCTCATCTGAGATTGAGCTCAGAAATTACTTTCTTCATGAATCTTACCTTGTTTTTCTTATAGGCAGACTGTCCTTATTCTTTTCTCTCAATAACAACTCAGATATCTTAATCATTGCATTTATTATTGCTTGCTATGATTATTTACTCAATGACAATAGATTATGGACTTAATGACTCACATGCACTGTTAAGTTTCCCTAGTCTAACATGCATACATGTTCTATTTTTTTTTGTTTAACATTTCCCTACAAACATATTATTAAAACTGATTGTAGGCTCAGTGCCTGTGGCTCAAGTGACTAAGGCACCAGCCACATGTACCTGAGCTGGCATATTAGAATCCAGCCAGGGCCCGCCAAAACAACAATGACGGTCGCAACAAAAAAATAGCCGGGTGTTGTAGGAGGCGCCTGTAGTCCCAGCTACTTGGGAGGCAGAGGCAGGAGAATCGCTTGAGACCAGGAGTTGGAGGTTGCTGTGAGCTGTGTTGCCATGGCAGCTTGAGGCTCTGTCTCAAAAAAAAAAAAAAAAAACCTGATTGCAATGTTATCTTGTTTCTGCCAAAATAAGCTTTTGTTTGTGATACTACAATATCAACATTAAAGAAATTCAATACCCATCAGCATTATAACATTCATAAGGACTGCAAATATTTTAAATTAGAGGAAGCATTGTAAAACGTTGTATTCCAGAAATTAAAAGATGAAAAGCAAAAGTTAAGACATTTCTTTCAAGCTGCAATGAGACCTGAAAATAATGGCACTTAAATAACTTAAAAGCATACTCTGAAAAAGGGAAAGCCATTCATGATACAGAACTTGTGAAAGAATGCATTGTCAAAGTTGTAGGGTATTTAGACCCCTGACAATGTTTCAAAGCATAAATAATTGCTTCTTTCACGGAGAGCCATAACTGATCAGCAGCATGAATTGGCCTTTAATGTAACAGAATAACTTAATGCGGCACTTCAAAAGGGAAATTATGTATTATTCAATTGATTTGGATGAATCAACTGATACTACTGACTTGGCACAAGTTTATACTTCATTCAGATCATAACAAAAGATTTTGTTTGCTACAAAGAGTTACTTGTTTGGGGTACACTTGCAAACAGAACATAGGGAATAGATATCTTTAACAACTTTGAAGATAAATATCATGAAGTTAGACTGAATTTGGCAAATTTAGCGAGTGTATGTACAGATGGTGTACCTTCCATGACAGGAAGACATGAAGGATTTATTGCACAGATAAAAAGAAAGTATTAGCATAACTAGATGCTCTCATTTCTTTTCATTGTATCATCAGCAAAATCTCTGATGCTACCATTTTAAGTGACACTTGGCAACTAGTTATAAGAATTGTTAACTATATTTGTGCAAATGCAACACAGCATCTTCAGTTGCAGGACATGCTGAAGTTGAAGAATGAGGTATTCAGTGTGGACTTGGCTTATCATTCTAAAGTGCATTGGTTATCTCAGGGATAGATGTTACGTTAGCAAAATTTTATTTGTGTAAGAAGTTAGTTAAATTTTATGAAGAACAGAATGTGAATTAGTAAAAGAAGATTTCTATAGAAAGGCAGCATTTCTGTGTGGTGCCATGTCAAATCAAAATGACCTCAATATTTGCAAGATAAAACTGAGACTATATGTGCTATGTAGCCAAAACCCCAAGCATTTTGAAAAAAGCTATCTTTTTTCAAAACACCATTTCTGGAAAAGGTAATTTCAGCTGAACATTTTTTCCAGGTTGCAAAGGTTATTAATGAGCTGGATGATATATATGAATTGTTTGAAGACTATGCAGCTGTTACAGGCCTATTAATTGGAGAATATGATGAAAGGTTCACTGACTTTGAGAATCATGACATAACATTGAAATTAGCATTTCAGCCTCACGTAGTTGATATCACCAAGGCACCTAAAGAACTACAGATAAAAATTTTTTTGAGACAATGACTCTGTTATCCTGGGCAGAGTGCCATGGCATCATTGGGCTCAAGAGCTCCTCTTGCCTCAGCTTTTCTATTTCTTTTTAATAGAGATGGGGTCTCACTCTTGCTCAGGTTGTTCTTGAACTCTTGAGCTCAAGTGATTCACCCACCTCGGCCTCCTAGATTACACCTGCTAGGATTACAGTGTGAGCACCCATGCTAGGCCTCTATAGATAGAATTAATCTCAGTAGATGACATTTTAAAGTCATTGTTTGATGCTAAGAAAGATCCAATTAAAATATAGAAAAATGCAATAGAACTATCCATGTCTTGGGTAACAAGCCCAAAAAATGCTTTCTTGCTCAAATCTATATTCTCCTACCTAACCTAAATCAGGATGCCCTTAAGGTCACAAATGACTGATTCCCATCTAGAGGATCAACTGAAACTGCAGACCTCCATGTTGCAACCAAATATTCAAATGCTTTCCAACAAAAACAAACATAATAAAGTCACTAAAAGGTTGGTTAACTTTAAAATTATCAATTAGTTTTCGTTTTTCGATATTATTAAGTACAAGTAGTTAGATTTTTTAATAAAATAATGTACATTTTCAACTATATCTTGTTGAAGTACTGGGGTATCTTGAATGTGACCTTACTTCATTATTGCTCCCACCCCTGGTTAGTCTGTCAGTTGCTAGAGATTTGCTGAGGTCAGGAACTTTGTCTCATTTACTGCCATATCCTGAGAACTTAGAGAAGTGCATGGTGTACAGTAGAACCTTGATAACTATTTGTTGAATGAATGAATGATAGATGAGCTCTTCTGCTTTAGTTTTATGACTCGGTAAGTAGGATTAGGATTAAAGGAAATAATTAGGCTTTTACTTTAAAAAAAAATCTTTCATTGGTAAATATAAAAATCATCAGTTTTAATTTTGTTAGTTATAAAAACTAACCCTTTGGGTGGCGCCTGTGGCTCAGTGAGTAGGGCGCCAGCCCCATATACCGAAGGTGGTGGGTTCAAACCCGGCCCCTGCCAAACTGCAACACAAAAATAGCCGGGTGTTTTGCCAGGTGCCTATAGTCCCAGCTACTCGGGAGGCTGAGGCAAGAGAATCGCCTAAGCCCAGGAGTTGGACGTTGCTGTGAGCTGTGTGACACCTTGGCACTCTATTGAGGGTGACAAAGTGAGACTCCGTCTCTACAAAAAAAAACAAAAAAACCCCAAAACAACAAACTAACCTTTTGCATTTCTCAGTAAAGGACTGATTTCAACCTCTGATAGATGACTGCTTATTTCCTTACAAATAGCTAGCAGAGAAAATGAGAGAACTTCAAATCTTGTTTTCCTGGTAAATCTTTCAAGTGTGCTGGTATTTGAGAGAGTTACCTCTATAGTTCTTACATGAAGGAAATTTAAAAGTTGAGTGACAATCCTAGAGTTGTCACAAAGTTGTTTTTTTTTTAAAGTTGTGTAATGACAGCAGTAACTTATCTTTCTGACCATATTCTCTTTCCTGACCCATGTATTACTTCTTCCTGATTTTTAAACCTGTAAATCCATTCCAGGAGCCACCAAGATGTCCCACAGATACTTCGTAAGATTTAGAACTCTTGAAACATGGAAAACATCCAGCAGAGGGTCACTGCAGCCTGAGGGTTCTATATACCTTTCTGGGGCCATGTTGGGTAGTATTGTTGGAAGAAAACTGTACAGGCTGTCTCTGACTTACAAACTTATGTACAATTTGCACTCACAAACAGAGACTATTACATAGTAAGTCTCTGAGTTACAGACATCATACTGATGTACCACTTGCACTTATGAATGGAGACTATTACAGGAATAGATTGTACGTAATCTTGAATTACGTACAAATTCAAGAACAAATTTATAGAACCTATCTCATTTGGAACCTGAGGACTACCTGTATCAGGTTAAATATTGGTTTGGTTGTGTTACAGAAATAAATAAAGGTAATTTAAAATTGACATGTATTTCTGGCTCAGGCGAAAGTCCCAGCTGGTTAGATGGCCTTGGGATAGACTGGCTATGTCTCTAATATATTCCAGCTCCTGTGTTGGGAGTCTGCGTGTCTTAGAGTATGGACATTGTCTGTATGGTTGCCAATCACTAGTGTTACATTGGCCTTCTGTCCTGAACACAGGGAGAAAGAGAGTGGAAGGAATGCAGCTGTCTTTTAACAGCATAATCTAGAAGTTTTACCACTTTGATTAACATACTATATTCAGAACTTAGTCACATGGTCACACTTAGATGTAAGGAAGGCTAGAAAATGTAGTCTCTAGAAGGGTGGCCATTGTTCCTAGTTAAAATTGGTGGGGAAGGAAGAGAGTATGCTTTATATATATTATTAAAAATAGATGTTGGGTGGCAGTGCCTGTGGCTCCAGGAGTGGGGCGCTGGCCCCATATACTGGGGGTGGCGGGTTCAAGCCCAACCCTGGCCAAAACTGCAAAAAAAAAAAAAAGATGTTGAGGTAGTGATAGTTTTATAAGCAGCCTTACTATCTCATGTGATCATTATTGATTATATACGGACAAACTAGTTTCTAAAGTTAAGGGGGATGGCAGTACTTTTGATGGAAGATGGGCAGGGGAGCATGACAAACATATCATAAGCTTAAAAAATCAACATATCTGCAACTTAGCATCTTCCACGACAGTATGGTCTATTTGTTCTAATTCAGTTCATGATACTGCAGTCCAGCCAGCTATCCAAATTTAATGTGGGAAGAATTATCCACTCCTCTTACGTGGTATTTGATCAGTCTCATCCTCTATTCCCTAGATGTGACTGCAATCCCTCCTTCCTCTTCTCTCCACCATTCCTTCTTTGGATCAGTTCCCCTGCATCTGATGGGATATTTTGACCCCATACCACACACCTTCAGTCTCAATGACCTCTTCCAGGATACCCAGCGTGATATTATTGAAAGACCAATCTGGTCGTGTTATTGTTATTCCTTTGCTTAAAATAAACCAAAACAAAAATCTTTAGTTGTTTCCCTGCAGATTACTCCACATTTGTACTCAATGATCTGATGAGCTTCTTTGTGTCCTAGTTTCCTACCATTCCATCCTACTAAAACTCTCCCCATCTCCTCAATGCCATACTGTTTCATCTCTTTCTTCCTTTGCCCTTTTCTGTGATTTCTACATGGGAAAAATATTGCTTTTTCATCAAGACTCAGTTCAAAGGAATCTTATTCTGAGACATCCTCTCTGACCTGAAATGTTACCAGATGAAGAGGGTCTGGCCTCCTGTCACTGTCAGCCAATATGCAGAGAGAGGTCCACCAAATTTTGTCAGAAGGCTGGGATTCTGGAGCACAGTGAGAATAGCTGCCCTAAGACTATTCTGTTTTTCTATTTTTAATATTACAGTCTCATACATTTAAGTTTAAAGTGAAGACCATGTTTACCCTTAAACAATGATGGGAAGATCCCATGACTCATAAACAATAACACTTTAATTTAAAAGTTAATTTCCTAAATCAATCTACCTAAACTACTCCAGATAGGCATCTTTAGGGTGGGAGCTAAATTTACAAAACAGTAAGAATGGGAGATGTGGTGAAGGTCAGGCCAGACCTAAACCAACCAGACCAGCTATGTCCTGTCTGCCCTCGCTAGACAGACTCCATCTTATTCTCACTGCATGTGCTTTCAAAATACGTCAGAGACACATTTCTTCCCCGAAAGTGTACTGTGCTCTCCTTTTGGCACCTCTGGAACTTGCCCATGCAATGTGTGCTTACTGATTGGATTTTGAGTCCCCTTGGAAACTAGCATCTGACGCAAGATCAGTCTTTAGTGAGCATTACTGAATGAATAAATGGAATTTATTGAAAAATCTTATCTTTCATGTATTGGTTCTCTGTTATTTACTACTATCCCTAGCATAAAAGTGGAAAGTATAAGAAAGTAAAATTATCTAAATTTGCTTCTTTAGATTATAAGAGTAAGAGGAGTCTCTATTCTAGTCTGGGCATAAATTTTTATTATTTTAAATGAAGTTAGAGTTGGTTTTATTTTAAATGCAGCAGATTTTATCAGTTTTTCTGCTTACTTTTTATTCTTGGTTGTATAGAATCCGGAATTTTGGTGGCATCTGTGGCTCAGTGGATAGGGCGCTGGCCCCATATACTGAGGGTGGCAGGTTAAAACCCAGCCCCAGCCAAACTGCAACAAAAAAAATAGCAGGGCATTATGGCAGGCACCTGTAGTCCCACCTACTTGGGAGGCTGAGGCAAGAGAATCGCCTAAGCCCAGGAGTTGGAGGTTGCTGTGAGCTGTGATGCCACAGCACTCTACTGAGGGTGACAAAGTGAGACTCTGTCTCTAAAAAAAAAACAAAAAACCCCCAGAATTATGAAATTTTATTATCAAATGAGTTTATATTTATTCTTTAAAGTTGCTTCGATTAATGACACTCTCTGGGAGATACTTTTGAGATCATCTTGAGCATTTTTAAGTGAAGGCTAGGGAGAGTGGGTGAATAATTTTAGCCTATTAGCTAGTGCTTTATTAAGTGGAGGTTGTATTACATCAAGCACAGCATATTATGAGAAAGCAGCTATTTACTAATTGATTTATTAAAAATAGAAACTTAGTTTTTAATTTTAAAAACAGTACATGTTGATCATAGAAAATTCAGAAATTGTATATAAATATAAAGAAGAAAATAGGTCTATAATCCCACAGATCAGAGGTAATAATGAGTTTGTACATGATCTTTTTGAAGCGACACAAACCATATGCCTGTTTGTTTATTACAAAATGGGATTATGCTGCATGATGTTTTGTATAATTTTTTCCCTGTCATTTGAATAGACTTTCAAAACATCACATTTAATTTCTTCATTTTTTTTTTTTTTGAGATAGTCTCACTTTGTTACCCTTGGTAGAGTACTGTGGTGTCAGAGCTCACAGCAACCTCAAACTCTTGGGCTTAAGCAATTCTCTTGCGTCAGCCTTCCAAGTAGCTGGGATTACAGGCACCTGTCATAATGCCTGGCTATTTTTAGAGATGGGATCTTACACTTGCTCAGGCTGGTTTTGAACTTGTGAGCTCAGGCAATCCACTTGCCTCTCCGTCCCAGAGTGCTAGGATTACAGGCCTGAGCCACCGCAGCCAGTCTTTCATACGGTTCTCTGAATGATTTATATAGGTGGTCTCCTGTGTTGGACTTTTCATGGCTTCCTTTTTATTATAATAAATACTACTTAACTTTAGTACTCCTTAAATATACCTTACTATAATAACTATTTCCTTATATTTCAATTTTGTTTATTGTAGTTTTTTTAATTTAGTAAAATCTATTGCTGTTTCTTTATAGTTCTCCCTTTGATGTCATGATTAGGCAGCATGCCAAGAGTGTGCTTATGTTTTATTTAGGCAACTATTTGCTTAAGTTTTGTTTCTTTTACGGTTTTTAAACACTTAGAATTTACTCTATCTAAGGTTTATTATGGTGCACTATATAAGTTTATTATAGCACTTTTTTATGTCAAAAACTCTGTTAGGCAGTTTTTAGTTCTACACTTCCCACATCCTCAATTTGGTCAATCCAGAAATCTGCCTTATGAAACTGCCTCCTGGTGACTACTTCCCTGTGGAACAACCAGATACAATTTACGGGACTGGCCTCACTGACTTCCACATCACACATGGATTTCACAAATACGCCACAACAACTGTCTCTCTCTCACGTCATAGTGTGACCTCCTGAAGCTCATGCCAGCTTACTTTAAACCTACCAATCAGAACTTCCCATGCAAACCTGCTTGGGTAATGATACCCTGAATCTCAATAAAGGCTTTGGTTCCTGGGTCCTTCCCTCTGTCTGTCCCTCTCCTCACACTGAACAGCCTCTGTGTGGCCTTTGGGCATGCTTTTGGCCTGTACGTAATACAGTCTTTATTTCCAAAAAGAAAAAACTCTGTCAGGAGTTGAAGATCATACCACAGATCTATTTATGACTACTAGTGCCAAGTTTTGTGTAATAGATTTTGAGGTAGCCTAAAATTATTAATAATTGAATTGCCCAAAATTGGCAAACCAACCAGTAAATGAATCTGATTCACTTACTATATATCAATATACTTCTAGCTTTAGAAATTTTTTTCCAGGGTAACTTACTTAGGAAAGTGTTGTAGACACATGTTCTGTGTGGAAAATTCTTTGTTTCATAGATACTAGGTTTGTTATGAAAATGTTCCTAATATATTGTTGAGTTATAAATGTTAAAAAATAAATGACCTAAATTTTTACTAATTTTACAAATAAATTCATTTTGGTCTTTCTAGAATCTGTGTTTGTGGATACCCTCGACAACATGTAAGAAAATATAAAAATATAAGTAGCAGGATTCCAGTTTCTTCAGGATTCATGGTGCAAATGCTAACAGGAATTTATTTTGCCTTGTAAGTTTATCTCATATACAAATAAACCTTTGATCTCTTTGGAATATTATAGTTTAATAATTATCACTATAATACCAATAGATACAAGATTAGCACATTTTTGTGAAAGAAAATGAATTAAGATCTTGATAATAGTTTTATTGTTTAAAACATTATCCTTTGCAGTTCTGAAGAACTTGTAATAGCTAAAACACCTCATCGTCTTTCTTTAGTACAAGGACAGAATGAAAATTAGCAACACTTAAATATATAGTCCCTTTATTTATTACTTTTTTGGGCTATGATTTCCAAATAGATGTTTTTCTCCAGTGAACATTATTTTCCATTTCTGGAAACGTTAGCTCTTAAAAAACATTTTAGAGCCTCTTTGATCAGAAATAGTTCATTATTAACTTGCTATTAATTTCTCATATTAGTGCTTAGTCTTACCTAATGACTTAAGTACTAATATTTTTTCTTTGGTCCTGTCTTTCACTTTATAATTCTCTGCTACACATGTCTTACTGTACTTTGCACTATATTCGCTTGATACTTTAGTTTTTCCTGATAGATGATAACATTTTTGTCTGAAGACAGATTTTGTGGTCTTGGGCCAAATCTGGCCTGCTGTCTATTTCTTTAAAGTTTTATTGAAACACAGTCACATTTCTTTGTCTATTGTCTATGGCTACTTTTCTGTTGCAGTGGTAGAGTTGAATAGTTGTGATAGACATGGTAAGGCCCACAAGCCTAAAATACTGGTCAGATAACTAAAACAATTTTTTTTCCGACCCCTATCTTAGCCCAGCACAGTTCTCGGATGTCGTGATCTGTTTTACTTTACCTTTTTCTCCTTTATGTTTCAGTTTCAGTAATTTCTATTGATCTATTCTATCTTCATGTATACTGATTTTTTTTTTCCTTGACTAAGTTGAATCTACTAACAGGGCCATTGAAGGAGTACCTTTTCTCTGTCACCATGTTTTATTTCTGGCCTTTTCATTTGACTCTCTTGTAGTTTCCATCTTGCTACTGAACTGTCCATCTATCTGTTCATGCATGTTGTTAATCTTTTCCACTAGCCTTTGGTATATTAATCATAGTTATTCTAATTTTCCTGATAACTTTAACATCTAGGCCATCTCTGAATTTAGTTCTTTTGATTGTTTTATCTCTTGGTAGGTTTTTTTCCCCCCTTGCTTTTTGTGTGCTTTGACAATTTTTGATTGTCCATGGTTTTGTTCAGGCATAGGAAAGTAGAGACTGAGGTAAATATTATTTATGACAGGAAATAGGCAGGCCTCTTTTCTTCTAGACTGCTAGTGGAGTCATCACAGGTAGTAGTGAGCTGGGGTTGGACACCTACTTCAAATTGTTCTAGGGCTACTTGGTACATAATGTGAAAGCTGGATTGCTGGAGGGATTTTCTTTGTGTTCCTATTTCATCCTCAGCATCCAGCCTTCTCTGTATGCCTGTGCTTCAGAAGGGGTCTCTCTCCAGGTTCTTGGACAGCAGTAGAGTGCTGTTGCTTGTTTCTAGGTGTCTACTAGCCTGGTGGTGGGATGGTGGAGGGAAGTAGTCTTCTCTGTTGTCCTGTTTCAGCCTCAGTTCTAGGCAGGCCCCATGTCCCTGCATCTCAAAGATGCAAGTTTCTCAGTAGTACTGCCTCTCCTCCAATGGTGAGAGACCTCTAGTGACCTCAGCATAGAATGAGGGCTCCCCACCAACCCCCCACTTTTTTCTTAATCTCAGAGCCAAATTGATCTTCACTTGTGTTCTGGGAGTGAAAGGGTTTGCTGCTCTTCCCCAAAGGCTTTTAAAACTTTTGTTCTGGCTCGGCGCCTGTGGCTCAATCGGCTAAGGCTCCAGCCACGTACACCTAAGGTGGCGGGTTCAAATTCCCAGCCCGGGCCCGTCAAACAACAATGATGGCTGCAACCAAAAAAAAAAAAAAAATGGCCAGGCGTTGTGGTGGGCGCCTGTGGTCCCAGCTACTTGGGAGGCTGAGGCAGGAGACTCGCTTGAGCCCAGGAGTTGGAGGTTGCTATGAGCTGTGATGCCATGGCACTCTACCCAGG
>CAUYQV010061959.1:0-11320 GCA_963574575.1 Galagoides demidoff
ATGTGCTGGTTTTACATACAATTTGAAATTCTTTCATCAAACTGATCAACATACCCATCACAGCATTTTCTTAGTTACTGTGTTAAGATATTTATATTATAAACCTAGTAAATTTCACATGTACCCTTATAAGATGCACCAGAGGTGTGGTCCCACCAATTACTCTCCATCCACCCATCTTCCCCCCTCCCTCTCTTCTTTCCCCTACTTTTTGGGCTATAATTGGCTTATAGCTGTCATAAGAAAGCTATAAATTGTTTTCATAGTAAGATTGAGTACATTGTATACTTTTTCTTCCATTCTCTTTTTTTATTAAATGATAGCTGTATACATTAATGCAAACATGGGGTACAGTGTAGTGTTTTCATATATAATTTGAAATATTTTCATGAAACTGGTTAACATAGACTTTGTGGCATTTATTTAGTTATTCTGTCAAAACATTTATACTCTAGTTCTAGAAAAGTTCACTTGTACCCTTGTTAGACCATATAGGTGATCTTTCCAGTCACCCTCCCACCACCCATCCACCCTTCTCCCCACCCCTCCCCCACCACACCCAATATTCTCGGGCTAGAAATTAGTTGTATCTTTCATTTTAGAACTGTACATTAGTTTCATAATAGGGCTGTGTACATTGGATAATTTTTATTCCATTCTTGTGATACTTTGCTAAGAAGAACATTTTCCAGTTCCATCCATGTAAACATGAATGAGGTAAAGTCTCCATTTTTCTTTAGGGCTGCATAGTATTCCATGGTGTACATATATCACAATTTATTGATCCATTCATGGGTTGATAGGCACTTGGGCTTCTTCCATGACTTAGCAAATATGAATTGGGCTGCAATAAATATTCTGGTACATATATCTTTGTTATAATGTGATTTTATGGTCTTCTGGATACATACCTAGTAGAGGAATTGTAGAATTGAATGGCAGTTCTACTTTGAGATCTCTAAGTGTTCTCCAAACATCTTTCCAAAAGGAATGCTTTAGTTTGCATTCCCACCAACAATGTAGAAGTGTTCCCTTTTCTCCACATTCATGCCAACATCTCTGGTTTTGGGATTTTGTGAGGTGGGATAATCTGACTAGAGTTAGATGATATCTCTTCTTTTTTTTTTTTTTTTGAGACAGGAGCCTCAAGCTGTACCCCTGGGTAGAGTGCCGTAGCATGACAGCTCACAGCAACCTCCAAATCCTGGACTCAAGCGTGTGTCCTGCCTCAGCCTCATCAGTAGCTGGGACCACAGGCGCCTGCAACAATGCCCAGCTATTTTTTGGTTACAGCCGTCATTGTTGTTTGGCTGGCCCGGGCTGGATTTAAACCTGCCACCTTGGGTGTATGTGGATGGCGCCTTAGCCACTTGAGCCACAGGCACTGAGCCAGATGATATCTCAAAGTAGTTTTAAATTGCATTTCTCTGATAATTAAGAATAATGAGCATTTTTTCTGTAGAACATGTGCCTGTCTTCTTCAGAGAAGTTTCTCTTCAAGTCCTTTGCCCACCCTAAGATGGGATCTTTTGTTCTTTCCTTGCTAATATGTTTGAATTCTCTGTGGATTCTGGTTATTAAACCTTTGTCAGAGACATAACCTGCAAATATCTTCTCCCATTCTGAGGGCTGTCTACTTGCTTTACTGTGTTCTTGGCTGTGCAGAAGCCTTTTAGTTCGACCAGGTCCCAGTAGTGTATTTTGGATGCAGCTTCAATTGCCCAGGGAGTCCTCCTCATAAAATATTTGCCCATGCCAATTTCTTCAAGAGTTTTTCCTGCACTTTTTTGTAGTATTTTTATACTTTCATGTCTTAAGTTTAAATCTTCAATCCACTGAAAGTCTATCTTAATTAATGGTGAGAGATGTGGGTCCAGTATCAGTCTTCTACAGGTCACCAGCCAGTTCACACAGCACCATTTGTTAAATGGGGAATCCTTTCCCCCACTGAATTTTTTTTCTTGTTTTTTTTGGGGGGAGGGCTGAGGCTGGGTTTGAACATACCACCTCAGGTATATGGAGCTGGCACCCTACCCTTTTGAGCCATAGGTGCCATCCCCACCCCCACTGAATGTTTTTAATTGTCTCGTCAAAGATCAAATAATGGTAAGTAGCTGGGTTCATCTCTTGGTTCTCTTTTCTGTCCCATACATCTACCTCTCTGTTTTTGTGCCAGTACCATGCTGTTTTGATCACTATCGATTTATAGTGTAGTCTGAGGTCTGGTAGCATGATTCTTCCTGCTTTGGTTTTATTTCTAAGAAATGTCTTGGCTATTCGAGGTTTGTTCTGTTTCTATATAAAACGAAGTACTAATTTTTCCAGGTCTTTAAAGTATGACAGAGGTACTTTAATAGGGATTGCATTAAATCTGTAGATTGCTTTGGGTAGTATTGACAATTTCACAATGTTAATTCTTCCCAGCCATGAACATGGTATGTTTTTCCATTATTTAACATCTTCAGCTATTTCTGTTCTTAGAGTTTCATAGTTCTCTTTATAGATATCTTTCACATGCTTTGTTAGGTAAACTCCCAAATATTTGATCTTCTCTGGCACTAGTGAATGGAATAGAATACTTGACTGTTTTTTCAGCATGACTATTGTTGGTATATATAAAGGCCAGAGACTTATGAGTGTTGTGATTTTGCAACCTGAGATGCTGCTCTATTCCTTGATCAGTTCTAAGAGTTTTGTAGTGAATCCCTGGTGTTTTCCAGATATACAATCATATCATCTGTGAAAAGTGAAAGTTTGATCTCATCTGACCCTATATGGATACCCTTGATCGCCTTTTCTTGCCTAATTATGATGGCTAACTTCCATTACAATGTTAAAAATCAGTGGGGACAATGGGCTACCTTGCCTGGTTCCTGATCTCAGTGGACATGATTTCAATTTAACTCCATTCAATACAATATTGGCTGTGGATTTGCTGTAAATGGCCTCTATCAGTTTAAGAAATGTTCCTTCTATACCAATTTTCTTAAGTGTTCGATCATGAAGGGATGCAGGATATTATCAAAAGTTTTTTTGCATCAACTGAATCATATGGTCTTTTTTTTTAAATTTTTTTAAGTAATTAATTATATTTATAGGTTTATGGATACTGAATCAGCCTTGAGACTGTGGGATAAAACCCACTTGGTCATGGTGTACAATTTGTTTGATGTGTTGCTGGATTCTGTTTCTTAGTATCTTGTTGAATATTTTCACATCAATATTCATTAGTGGTATTGGTCTATAATTTTCTTTTCTTGTTGGGTCTTTTCCTGGTTTGGGGATCAAAGTGATTTCACTTCGTAGAATGTGTTGGGTAGTATTCTTTCTTTTTATTTATTCTGGAAAAGGTTGAGTAATATAGGTTCTAGTTCCTCTTTAAAGATTTGGTAGAATTCTGATGTGAACCCATCTGGTCCCAGGCTTTTTTTTTTTTTTTTTTTTTTTAGGGAGATTTTGTATAGTTGATGCTATTTCAGTACTTGATATAGGCCTGTTCAAAATTTTCATTTGATTCTGTCTAAGTCTTGGAAGGTGGTGTGCTTCCAAGTATTGGTCAATTTCCTTCAGATTTTCATATTTCTGAGAATAAATTTTCTTTTAATATTCATTAAATTTCTTTGAATTTCTGAGGAGTCTATTGTTATTTCATCATTACCATTTCTGATTGATGAAATTAGAGATTTTACTCTTTTTTTCTGGTTAAGTTAGCCAAAGGTTTATCAATTTTATTGACCTTTTTCAAAAACCAACTTTTTGATTGATTGATGTGTTGTATAATCCTTTTGTTTTCAATTTCATTTAATTCTGCTCTAATTTTGGTTATTTCTTTTCTTCTGCTGGGTGTGGGATTGACATTTTCTTTCTTTTCCATTTGCTTGTGATGTCCCATTAAGTTGTTAAACTCTTCTCTTTCTGTTCTCTTGAGGAAGGCTTGCAGTGCTATAAATTTCCCTCTTAGGACTACCTTTGCAGTATCCCAGAGGTTCTGATAATTTGTGTCTTCGTTATAGTTTTGTTCCAAAAATTTGATAATTTCTTTCTTTCTTTTTTTTTTTTTTTTTGAGACAGAGCCTCAAGCTGTCTCCCTGGGTAGAGTGCAGTGGCATCACAGCTCACAGCAACCTCCAACTCCTGGGCTCAAGAGAGTCTCCTACCTCTGCCTCCCAAGTAGCTGGAACCACAGGTGCCCGCCACAACACCTGGCTATTTCTTGGTTGCAGCCGTCATTGTTGTTTGGCTGGCCCAGGCTGGATTCAAACCCGCCACCGTAGTGCATGTAACTGGCACATTAGCCACTTGAGCCACAGGCGCCAAGCCTGGTAATTACCTTCTTAATCTCATCTATGACCCTGCTATCATACAGCAAAAGGTTATTTAGCTTTCATGTTTTTGTATGAGTATGCAGATTCCTGTTGTTACTAAGTTCAACTTTTTTTCCATAATGGTCTGAGAAGATGCAAGGAATGATTTCTATTCTTTTAAATTTGCTGAGGTTAGACTTGTGACCTAAGATGTAATCAATTTTGGAGTATGTTCCATGGGCTGATGAGAAGAATGTGTTCTGTAGATGTCTGTTAAATCCAAATGTTGAATGGTGAAGTTTAAGTCTAAAATTTCTTTGCTTAGCTTCTTACTGGAGGATCTATCCAACACTGCCAAAGGAGTGTCAAAATCTCCAACTATTATGGAGCTGGAGGAAATCAAGTTCCTCATGCCTGTTAGAGTGTATTTATAAATTGAGGCACATTCTGGTTGAGTGCATAAATATTAATAATTGAAATCTCATCATATTGAGTGTTACCTTTAACAAATATAAAGTGACTATTCTTATCCTTGTTTACTTTTTTTGGATTAAAGCCTATTGTATCTATGAATAAAATTGCAATAACTACCTTTTTCTGCTTTCCATTTGCCTGAATTATAGATGACCATCCCTTCACCCTGAGTCTATATTTATCTTTTAAGGTAAGATGAGATTCTTGTATGCAACAGATATCTGGCCTGAAGTTTTGTATCTAGTCAGCCAACCAGTGCTTCTTTAGAGGACAATTTAAGCCATACACATTAATTATGAATATGGATAAGCCTGGTAGAATTTGGGGTATCTAGTTTTTCGAAAGTCCAGTGGACATTTTTAATCCTTTTGCCACTGTGGAAGTTGGAATTTGATTGAATGTTTCTGAGTGAGTTTACTTTTGTAGTGGCGAATTGTGCTGGTCATTTTGGAGGAGAGGTTTGAGAATATCCTGGAAAGCTGGTTCAGTTATTCAAATTTCTTCAACATGTGAATGTCATTAAAGTATTTAGTTTCTCCATCATAAATGAAACTCAGTATAGCTGGATACAGGATCCTGGGTTAAAAGTTATTTTGTTTAAGGAGATAAATGTTTCAGCAGAGAGATCTGCAGTCATTCTAATATTCTTCCCCTTGTAGGTCATGCTTTTCTTACATCTGGCTGCTTTTAGAATTTTCTCCTTCATATTAACTTAAGTGAAGTTAATTATGATGTGTCCAGTGTTGTCTTATTTGGGTTGAGTCATGCTGGGGTTCTGAAACTGTCTGCTATCTGCATTTCAGAATCTCTTGGCTTGTCTGGAAAGCTCTCCTTCATAATGTCATGAAAAGGGGCCTCTGTGCTTTGTGAAACAACTTCATTGCCTTCAGGGATTCCTATAAGGTGAATATTAGTTTTTTTTGAATTATCCTAGAGCTCTCTGAGAGAATGATATATTTTTGCTCTCCATTTCTCTTCCTCTTTGAGTGCTTGGGAGCATTCAAAAGCTTTGTCTTCAATATCAGAAATACTTTCTTTTGCTTCCTCTATTCTATTACTAAGCAGTTCTACTATATTTATCAGATCTATAAGGGCTGCAAATTCTCATCTGAATGTGTCAAAATCTTTGGTTATTTTGTCTGAATTCTTGAGACAACTCTTGAATTGCTCCTTGAGTTTCTAATTCCTACTTTACCTCCATCCTATTAATCTTATTTGTAATCCAAATTCTGAATTCAATTTCTGACATCTCAGCCATTTGTCTATGAATAGGATCTTCAGTTGTGTCTGCCGTATTGTTTCTTGTGGGAGTTGATCTATTCCGGTTTTTCATGTGACCAGAGTTTTCCCACTGATTCTGCCCCAGGATTATTTTACACCATTTGGCTAGATGAGCAGATAAGGTGAAGTTGGGTTGAGGGGTTCCTTGAGTAGTGATTAACCAGCCCTTTACCCAAAAGCTGTGACTAGTGTCTGTACCTTTTTCCCTAGAGCTTTGCAAAGGACGTGTACAGTGCTATGGCCTGATACACTGGGAACTTACTTGGTGTGGTAGGGCTAAGTGGCTCTGTCTTATGTTTAGCTGGTTTCTGTCCTACACTAGTGAATTAGTTACTCTGGGTTGAAGTCTCAGCTGTGGAGAAATACTAGCAATTAAGTTACCCCACCCCCCAGGGACAACAACTGGAAAAGGAAAATCAAACCTTCCCATAACCAAACACCCAGAATACCACTTTTGGTAGTCTTCAGGTGATGGGTCCAGTCCTTGAGATCCAAATCAGTTGTCCCAGTCAGCACCTGGTCTCAAGTGAGGGAGTTCAAAAGGTCTCTGGCAACTAGATAGCAGGTGTCTGCTCGCAGCTCTAGTATGACTCATTCTGGTGCTCCATGGAGTGAGAAGGATTCCCCACCGCCAGAAAATGAATTAGTCTGTGAAGGTTGGTGCCTCCTTCCCCACCTTGCTCCTCTGTCACACCCAGTCACTGGTAACCCTGCAGGCCTGTGACCCAGTTCCCTCAAATGAGCAGATGTTCCTGGGGTTTTGAGCCTCTCTGAGTCACAGAGAGATCTTATGTCTCCTCAGCCAGGCCTCTGTACTCTGCCACCATCTGGCAGGAGAAGTGGAGGCCTGACACCTCAGATGGTTAATGAAAGCTGGGGTGGTTCACTCGGTTCCAGCCCCACCCCTGACTGATGTTGCTGACACTTACATTTGCACAGAATTTGTGATTCTGTCCTGGCTATATTCCCCAGAAGACTAGGCGCTATTTGAGTTCACAAAAACTTCAACTCAGCCCTGGTCTGTACCACTGCCCAGAGCTGGTGTTTCTATTTCCCCTGCAATCTGTGTTGGGGCAGGTGCAGTTAAAGCTTACACTCAGCTTTCGGTTTCTAGCCTTCCTTTGTCTCAGCTGTGATCCTCTGAGAGCCAGGTGTTTCTTAGGCTCACTAAGCAGTCCTGGCACAGCCCCAGCCTAGGAGTATGCCATCTCTGCACAGGTGTCTTCAATTCTCCATCCCACTGCACTCCACCCAGGCTGTTACTGCTTCAGGAATACCCTTTCTCACGGGGTCTGTGTTACCATCTCAGATATATTCCACCAGTGTCTGCCACTGGAGAAAATGCTCAGGTTTCTCTGGTTACCCAGAGAGACAGGGAGCATCCAAAATATCCCCAGGGGTGTGAGGCCTATTGTTCCCACTGCTGCCGCTGCTGCTTTATGCTGGGGGAGGGGGGACTACCGTCTCTCCCTTTCTGTATGGTTCTTTCAGTCCACCATTTTCTCCTCCCCTCCCCCATGCCACACAATCAGCACAGACCTGCAACAGCCTACACCCTGTCCACATATCTTGATAAAATGCCCAAGAATCTGGACTTCATGGCGGATAGGCTTCCAGACCTTGGGGTGAGAATGGAGGGTAGTTCTGGGAGTTCAGAATTGCACATAGAGAATATACACAGTTTTATACAGTTTTATGCCTGGAAACAGAGTGCCATGGCACCCTGGTAGGTGAAGGAGGTCCAGTTTTTAGAGGGTCTCTCCTGTGGGATAAAATGGGAGGACATTTAAACTCTGCTCGCTTGTTTGTAGAAAGTATACTGCAAGCTGTTCTCAAGGGGAAGGGGACTCCCATCCATTGGATAAAGGATTTTGTACCGTTTGTTTGTATCCGTGGAGACACAGCACACCTCAGCAGGGTTGATGTGCATTGTTCAACCTTCTCTCTTGGCTCAGCTCCAAACCATCAGCTTACTTGCTAAATTTCTGTCCTTTAACTCTCCTTCTGGATGGGAGCCTCTGTATAACACTGGCTCTAGTCAGCCATCTTGCCTCTGCCCTCACACCACTGCTTTTCAACTTTGTACTGAAAATTCTAGATACATAAATTATTAAGAAAAAAGAAATACTGGGCAGTGCGTGTAGCTCAAGGAGTAGGGCACCAGCCCCATATACCAGAAGTGGTGACTTCAAACCCAGACCCAGCCAAAAACTCCAAAAAAAAAAAAAAAAGAAAGAAAGAAAGAAAGAAAAGAAACAAATAAAAAAAAATTCAAATCAAGCATGGGGGCTCACACCAGTAATCCTAGCACTATGGGAGGCTGAGCAGGAAGAATTTCTTGAGTTCAGGAGTTTGAGATTTGCTTGAGGGGGAAATGAGACCCTGACTCATGAAAAAAAATAGAAAAACATGCCTGTAATCCCTGTGGCTTCTGGAGGCTAAGACATCAGGATGCCCACAGCCTGAGTGTGAGGTTGCAGTGAGCTATGATACCATTGCACTCTGCTCAGGGGCATAGGGTGAGACTCTAAAAAAAAATTAAAAAGAAACATTCAACATGGAAAAATTAAAGCTATCTCCATTCACAGGTAATATGATCTCATATATAAAACATCCCAAAGCATACACATACACACAATTCAGGTAATAAATAAATTGAGCAAGGTTGCATTGTACAAAATTGACACCCCCCCCCAAATCAGTTGTGTTTCTGTGCACTACCAAAGAACAATCAGAAAAAAGAATTAAGAAAACAAATCAATTTATAGTAGCATCAGAAAGTATAAAATACAAGAAGGTAAAAGACTTGTACCCTGGAATCTATAAAACATTGCTCAAAAGATGAACAAAGGTACAAACAAATAGGGGTGAAATCTTGTGTTCATGGATTGTAAGAAATGATATTGTTAAGAAAGTGATACTACCCATAGCAATCTATGGATTCAACACAATCCCTATGAAAATACCCATGGCACACTTTTTTTGCAGAAATAGAAAAATTTACACTAAAATGTAGAATCTTAGCTCAGCACTCAGCACAGTGGTTATGGTGTCAGCTACATACACCGAAGCTGGCGAGTTTGAACCCAGCCTGGGCCAGCTAGACAACTACACCAAAGTTGAAGTGGGCACCTGTAATCCCAGTACTTGGGAGGCTGAGGCAAGAGAATTGCTTGAGCCCAAGAGTTAGAGGTTGCTGTGAGCTGTGATGCCACGGCACTCTCCCAAGGCAAAATAGTGACACTCTGTCTCAAAAAAATAAAAAATAAAATGTGGATTCTCAAAGGACCAAAATAGACAAAGCAATGTTATAAAAGAATAAAGAATCGCACTTTCTAATTTCAAAACACATCAAAAAGCTACGCTAATCAAAACAGTGTGGTACTGTAATAAGGATATACAAAAAACTAGTGAAATAGAACACTGTCTTACATATGTGGTCAAATGATCTTTAACAAGCACACCAAGACCACTCAGTGAGGAAAGTGATGTAGAGGAAACAGAATATCTGCATGCAAATGAATAAATTTGGACTTCTAATTTACACTATAAAAGAATGAATTCAAATTGATTAACAACAGTTGACTGACTAAAGACTAATGGCTAGCAGAGGAAGTAGTTGACTGAGCTAGTTGGCTTGGCTGCAATGAGAGGGCAGAGCAAGGTGGCAGAATAGAAACATGACATACTAACCACATACAGCAATGCAGGGGTTAAAAACATCCAACAACATCTGGGTGAGGGATGCCACCAGGGGACACAATTCTACCAGCACAATGAAGCAGTTGTGGACTACAGGAGCGAATGAGGAGGTATGGCCCTGAAGAAAACCACCAAAGAAGACAAGTGCTGGTGAACAGAAGGGATATGCTGGACAAACCCTCCCCCCACTCCCATGGAGGACAGAGGACAAGCAAGGGCTATCCAGCAGTTTTTAGATTAGGGCATAAACTCAAAGCAGCATTCTGGAAGGCTTGAAGGAGGGGATGGACTCGAATAGTGTCCAGTGCAGGAATAAAATACCAAGAGGAGTAGATCTATCACTTTCCCTACAAACTGGGAGATACAAATGTGGAAAGGCCCTAAGGGGACACAATCCTCCCTACCTGGGAGACATGAGTCAGTGGTCAGGGACAAGAAAAATGGCTCATAGGGAAAGTCAGCCTGCTGGGATATTCCGCCTGACAGCGGCCTGCCTCCAGGTTCCCAGGGTCTCTAGAGCCCATCCTTCTTCCCAGGAACCAGCTAGCCAGAGCGTTTACCCATGTCATGGCCATTATATTCTGGATTATCGCTAATAGAACATACCACTGAGCCACATCTTGGAGTTCCATGTCAAAGAAGAAGTATACGGAGAGTGGGCTGGAAGCCTAGTAGCCTGCGTGCCTGCTTGCAGGGCGAGGGTTCGATAGGGCAACAGAGTATCACACCTATATCCTTATGGCCTATACATACAAGGTGCCGAAAGTGAACTTTACTGCCAAAGAGGGATCTGATGTGGTAAAGGACAGAAATGACACACTGGAGGATTTCCACCGACACTGCCTAAGAACAAACCACAGAAGGGCCTTTAACCACAGTCAACATAATTAGCTGCCAATCCTCTACAAAGAAGCTTTCCAGCAACGTTCCTGACCCGCACGGCTTGGGGAGCAAAACGGCGTACACTGCTCTTAGCTCGCTCCCAGTGTCCTCTGTCTCTCTCCGTTCTCACTACAGGTCTTCCTGGATGTGGGGGGCCGCACTCGAGGGGCGACCCTAAGGTAGGGCCCTTTCACAGGGTGAGGGCCTGTGCCCGCCACCCCCAGGTGACCTAGCCCTTGAGCAAGAGCCTTCGGAGCAGCGGCCCCGCCCCGCAGGGTGGCGGGTCGTCTTCTCTTCATTCCCCTTCACCTTCCACTCCACGCAAGGACCGGGCCCGTGGGCCGACACTCGCCCAAGCGCCATCACCGGCCCGCAACCCTACGGTCGTACCAGGAAGGAGTGCCCTCCGGGCCCCCACACGGCCACCGCGCACGCGCACACACACACACACACACACACACACACACACACACACACACACGGCCGAGCGCAGTCCACAGGAACGCAGGCGAGAGACGCCCCACAAAGTCTAGCGTCGGGGGCGGCCCTTGTCGGCGGCCAAGGCCCCCCCTCCGTCATCTTGGACCTTGACTGGGCAACCCTGGACCACTGCATGGAAGGGGTCCGGTCTCAGAGTCTCCGACGGGGCCCCTGGGACGGATGGGAATCTGGAGGGT
>CAUYQV010061962.1:0-29492 GCA_963574575.1 Galagoides demidoff
CGTTTTAAAACAATAACTGAGAAAATGACATGAAGGCTGTGTTGATCAGTTTGATGGAAGTATTTCGGATTGCATGTGAAAACCCCACACTGTACCCCAGAAGTGCATTAATGTACATAGTTACCATTCAATAAAAAATAATAATAAAAAAATACAATAATGTCTCAGGATATAAAATCAGTGTCCACAAGTCAGTAGCCTTTGCATACAGCAATAACAGTCAAGATGAGAGGCTAATTAAGGACACAACTCCCTTCATCATAGCTTCAAAGAAAATGAAATACCTAGGAATATACCTAACAAAGGAGGTAAAGGACCTCTATAAAGAAAATTATGAAATAGTATAGGATATTAACAAATGGAAGAACATACCATGCTCATGGCTGGGAAGAATCAACATTGCTAAAATGTCTATACTTCTCAAAGCAATCTAACTATTCAATGCCATCCCTATTAAAATACCAACATGGTACTTTCAAGATTTGGAACAAATGATTCTGTGTTTTGTATGGAACCAGAAAAAACCTCATATAGCTAAGGAAGTTCTTAGTAATAAAAACAAAGCTGGGGGCATCATCCATAGTGGTCAAGGCAGCATGGTACTGGCACAAAAAGAGAGACATAGACATTTAGAATCAAATAGGAAACCAGGAAATTAAACTAACATCTTACAACCACCTAAACTTCGATAAATAAAACAAGAACATACCTTGGGGGAAAGACTCCCTATTCAATAAATGGTGCTGGAACAACTGGATATCCACATGTAAAAGACTGAAAATGGACCCATACCTTTCTCTACTCACAAAAATTGATTCAAGATGGATAAAGGAATTAAATTTAAGACATGAAACAATAAAAATCCTCAAAGAAGGCATAGGAAAAACACTGGAAGATATTGGCCTGGGTAAAGATTTCATGCAGAAGACTGCCGTGGCAACTGCAACAACAATAAAAATAAGCAAATGGGATTTAGTTAAACTGAAAAGCTTCTGTATAGCTAAGGAGACAACAACCAAAACAAACAGACAACCTACACAATTTGAAAGGATATTTGCATATTTGGAATCAGACAAAAGCTTGGTAACTAGGATCTATAGAGAACTCAAATTAATCCACATGAAAAAGCCAACAATCCCATATCTCAATGGGCAAGAGACATGAATAGAACCTTCTCTAAAGAAGACAGATGAATGACCAACAAACATGAAAAACTGCTCATCATCCCTAATTATTAGAGAAATGAAAATCAAAACCACTGAGATACCATCTAACCCCAGTGAGAATGGCCCACATCACAAAATCTCAGAACTGCAGGTGCTGGCGTACGTGTGAAGAGAAGGGAACACTTTTACACTGCTGGTGGGACTGCAAACTAATACAACCGTTTTGGAAGGAAGTTATGGAAAACCCTCAAAGAACTCAAGCTAGACTTCACATTTGATCCTGCAATCCCATTACTGGGCATCTAGTCAGAAGGAAAAAAATGCTTTTACCATAAGGACACTTGCACTAGACTGCTTATTGCAGCTCAATTTACAATCGCCAAAATGTGGAAACAGCCTAAATGCCCACCAACCCAGGAATGGATTAACAAGCTGTGGTATATGTATACCATAGAATACTATTCAGCCATTAAAATAAATGGAGACTTTACATCTTTTGTATTAACCTGGATGGAAGTGAAATACATTATTCTTAGTAAAGCATGACAAGAATGGGGAAGCACGAATCCTATGTATTCAATTTTGATATGAGGACAATTAATGACAATTAAAAGCATATAGAGAACTTTAATGTCATTAAAAAAAAATGTTCCTATCATAATCACTAAACCAGTGGTTCTCAACCTTCTTAATGCTGCGCACCTTTAATACAGTTCCTATGGGTTGCAACAGTTTAAGAACCGCTGCACTAAACTGATCACAGACTTGTGCTGAAGATTAAACTAATTCTCTTTAAACCAATTAATTTATTGCCTCAAAAAGACTCCTCTTCAGTTAGTTATAAGATTCAGGATGAGAAGACTCTTTGCATAGAAGTCAACTGAGGATTTATGAAGAATTAAGACATCATCCAAAATCTACAATGTTATGACTGCAAGACATGCTACTCCTATAGTGTTTCTCAACAGGAGAAAAACTGGCCAAGCACAGTGGCTCACGCCTGTAATCCTAGCACTCTGGAAGGCTGAGGCAGGTGGATTGCCTGAGCTCACTGGTTCAAGACCAATCTGGGCCAGAGCCAGAGCCAGAGCCAGAGCCCTGTCTCTAAAAATAGCCAGGCATTGTGGCGGGCACCTGTAGTCCCAGCTACTTGGGAAGCTAAAGGAAGAGAATCACTTGAACCCAAGAGTTTAAGGTTGCTGAGAGCTATGATGCCACAGCAGTCTACCGTGGGTGACAAAGTAAGACTCTGTCTCAAAAAAAAAAAAAAAAAAAAACCCAGGAGAAAAATTATTTAAAATTAGTTTCTTAGTAAGTGATTCAATAATCTAGAATTTAGATTCAGATATCTAATTCAGTAGAAATCTTACTTTTATATGCCTTTGACCAGCATACACTTGAAATATGAAATTTTTAGCAACACTTGATTTCTATAATAGAGTTAGCTCATCCTTATAATTTTAAATAAAAACATTGATTTTTCTTCCTCAGAAATAAGTATCTGTAAGGTATCTCCATCTTAAATCAATAATTCTATAATACACAAAAACTTCCTTGACATAACTCCCTTCACAATGATTTCAGCTAATTTACTAAGAAAATCACCAAACGCCACTTTACTTTGTATGTGTAGGCCATGCAAATTAACTGTTTTTCTGGATTAAAAATGAATAAAACAATCTTTTTTTACCAAGAATAATTTATTTTGGAATCCCCAGGCTATTTTAGTTTTCTATTTCTATAATGTTAATGTCTTAGCTTAAAGGCTACAGGAGTATATACTGTTAAATTTGACTTTTAATCTAAAAAATAAGCATCTTTTTCATGTCAGAAAAAAAACTTTTGTAATTACCAGTACTGATTGCAGATTGTAGTGAAGCAACACCCTTAATTTAAGAATGCTGACCTTTGGCCAGGTGTGATGCCTCATGTAATCCTACCACTCTGGGAGGCAAGGTAGGTAGACTGTCTGAGAAAGAGCAAGAGCCCATCTCTAAAAATCGTTGGCTATTGTGATGGGCACCTGTGGTCTCAGCTACTCAAGAGGCTGAGGCAAGATTATCACACTTGAGCCCAAGAATTTGAGGATGCTCTGAGCTGTGATGCCTTGACACTCTACCCAGGGCAACAAAGTGAGACTCTGCCTCAAAAAAAATTTAAAAAAAAAAGTTAATCCTTGGTCTCTCACTCTACAAAAAGTACAAGCAGACATGTTTAATAACTTGTTTCATAATTTTACATATTACTATCACTAAATGTTTTATTCATAATTACAATTTTACTGGGCTTTCTACACTATGCTTTTTGCTAGACCCATTACTTATATTATCATATTTCCACTAAATATATTGCCAGAGTGTAAGGTAACAATTCTACCTCAGATGGGACTTAATTATCACTCAGTGCTTTTTACTTTCAGCTATAAACTGCAGCTACATCATTTCACCATTAGATGGGGTTGTGCACAGGTAATATGAAATGTGGAGTGCTGAAAACGACCACAAAGTGAGATGTTAAGAACATATTTTGATTGGGTTTGGCAATAATGCAGGGACAAAACTGCCACACAGCAAAAGCTCAGACTTGCCTGTTAACTGTCAATAAAATGATGCTGTTTCAATTAGTGAAATTTGTCCTACTAATTCATTTCATAATGCAAAGGAAATAGGTTAGCTAGTATACCAAATAAAAACAATAGAGTCAGGTGGTAGTATATTATTGCAAATTAATTAGCTTTCTGCAAGTTGATTAAACTTCTGGGACTCAGTTTCTTAATCTATTAAAAATTAGAGGAACTAGTCTAATGATAACACCTATGGGACTGGTGGCTTAGTAGGGAATCAGTTTTCCCATAATTTCTAATAAAAGCCACTAGTGATCCTAGAATACTAGTTTAAAAGGTGTACATGGGAGGAAGAATTGCAATTGGTGTATCTGGTATCCATACTTAACTTCTTCCCCAATGAAGAGGACTTAATAACTTGAGTGGGGCCACTGCCCTATCCTACAATAAACTCTAAGAATTTCTTTTTCTTTTTGAGACAGAGTCTCAATTTGTTTTGCAGGCTAGAGTATAGCAGCAGCATCACAGCTCACTACAACCTCAAACGCCTGGGTTCAAGTAATCTGTCTCCACCTCCCAGATGCTGGTTTTACAGGTGTAAGCCACTGCACCTAGCTGAACTCTGAGATTCTTTAACTTGTGGCACTCTTTGTATAGTGTACTTTTGCATAGGTAGGTGACATACTTAGATGCTTTAATTCCTGAAAACTATACTTAAAGCAGATAATCACAATGTACAAAGATAGCAAAAGACTACAATTTTAACAAATTAGATATGATTTTTTTACTCTCTTACAAAACAGTAGGTACATTGAGATCCCAATTTTAATGTTTAAAATATGCATAGAGAATGGAAAGATATACATTAGAAACTTGGCATTTCCCCTGATTTTTGGGTATATCTATTCTTTTTTTTTTTTTTTTGAATTTTCAACAAAGAACCTGACTTTTATATTATTAGACATCATTGCTTATTTTGGATGATAAAAGAATATGTAACCTGTTAAACAAAGATATTTTTACAAAAGTACAATGTTGTATGTTAATGAAATACATCAATCTAATTTCCAAGAAAATAAAATCTGAAGAGTTGCGCTTTCTCAAACCGTAAAGAAGTTGTTTCCCTGTACAAGGACTCACTCTACTGGTGACACAGAAAATATACTTAATCTGACATTTCTAAAGTAGCGTAACTGCATATTTTTCACAAACACTAGAGGGCAGGGTTTTCTCTATAAAATTCAATGTGTTAAGCTGACACATACACACAAATGTAAATGAAATAACGTATATATAACACACCACATTCATTTATATATTTCAAAACTACTGAACTATTTTTATGGCTGTATTATTAATAACAAGCACTTAATCTAAGTCTCTACCATGATACCATCTCATGTTACAACTGAATGACTAAGAAACACATTGAAAATTGAGGCCCTTCACTAATTGTTCTAATTTAATAAAAAATGCAAAGATAATTTTTAAAAAATTATTTAAATGCCCTCAGAATTGCAGGTCTTCAAAAAGATAGTAAAATGCTTTTCTATGGCCCCAGGAGTATTTCATATTTATGAAGCTTTGGAATTTTGGTGGTTTAAGAGAAAGTGAAAGAAAAAGATGTTCCAGGAAGAGAGAACAGCAAGAATAAAGTCATGTTATGTCAGAATTGTATAGTTTATTTGAAAGATACCAGAGTAATTTGGTATGTGACAACATGGGGTGTACTGGGGAGGTAGCTAAATTGGAAAAGTAGGGTAGGGTCGGTCATCTTGGTACAGACTGTTCTGCTATACTTTGGTGCTGGATTTTATTCTGAAGGGAAATAGAAAGGCACTGAAGACTTTTAAACAGAGAGAACCGTGACTAGATCTGTTTTTAGAAAGACAGCAATACAGGTCAGGTGTAGTGGCTCCTGCCTGTAATGCTAGCACTCTGGAAGGCTGAGGTAGGTGGATCACTTGAGCTCACGAGTTCGAGACCAGCCTAAACTAGACTAGCAAGACCATACTTCTAAAAATAGCTTGGTGTTGTGGCTGGCAACTGTAATCCCAGCTACTTAGGAGGCTGAGACAAGAGACTCGCTTGAGCCCAGCAGTCTGAGGTTGCTATGAGAATGTACTATGGCACTCTACAGGGTGACAAAGTGAGACTCTGTCTCAAAAAAGAAAAAAAAAAAAAAGATAGCAATACAGTATCCACTAGATTACTTCTAGGGTCCCACACAGACTCCAAAATCTTGTGGATGCTCAAGTCCCTTATGTAAAATGGTACATTTGCATATAACATACACATATTCTCCCATATACACTATAAATCATGTCTAGATTCCTTTTAATACCCAACACAATGTAAACATTATGTATCAGTTGTTATACTATTGTATATTTTTCATCTGTGGTTAGTTGAGTTCATGGATATGGAATCCACAGATAGAGAAGACTGACTGTATACAGAGGGATTCCAAGAGTGAAAAAGCTTGGAAGACTGAAGACCAAGGAGTCAAGTACACTCACTGTCCAAAGGCTCAGAACTCTGGAGGTGCAAAGAGGAAGCCTTTCAATGATGTTTGAAAAGGCAGAAAGGACTGGACTTGGTGAAGGAATAAACATAATAAATAAGGATTTCAAGCTCTGCTAAGTGAAGTGAGTGTCTTTAAGACAAAGACTATAGTTTTAATCATTAAGTATAAAGAGCTTTCTGAAATCCAGGTAGCAAGATCTATTAGGTAGATAGTAATGCAAGGCTGGAATTCAGAGGAAGTAAGATATAAGTAAACGAAAAAAGTGACATTAAATTTTTTGTGACTTATGAAATACCTAATTACATTAGAATCACATCCCTTGTTCAAGTAATCAATCACTTAAAAAAATTATATTATCTATGTGTGGAATTTAAAATATTCTTCATGTATCTAACGGTTGAGTCCACAAGCTTAAAAATCTTGTGTCATTTGTGTTTCATAAAGACTAGAGCCTCAACATTATCTCACAAGTAATCCTCCTGTTACTGTGTATTTTACTATTTTCAGAATTGCAACTGATGTCAATAGAAAGCATAAGAATATTAATTTTAACACTATGTTTCAAAACAAACTTCCAATTAAACAGTATCCATGCAAATTAAATATAACTTTTAGTCAATTTAGATTATTTTTCCTTACACATACAGATCAAAATTTATTAGAAAGTTTATGATTTATGCTTTATATATAGATAGGGATTTATTAAGATATTTAAAAATAATATATACATAAAAAATACTCATCTTTCATTTCAAGTGAAGTCAAAATTTGAAAAAATATATTTATAAGACAGACAAATGTATGGGAGTTTATTAATGAAAGCCAGTAGTACCAAGGAATACTAATAATCATTATTGTTATTAGTATGACTTCATATTTACAAAATCCCTCAAACAGATGTTCTTATATCCAAAATCTGCCCATGAGGTAGGCTGGTGCTGATAATAAAAACAATAATAGTAACAACTATAATAATATACACAGATTTAATAGAATTTTCTAGTCTTCACCACTCCTTCCTCCCCCATTTGTAGATAAACCAGAGATCTTAGATGGTCTTATTTAGAAATTTATACTTAAAACCAGAGCTTTCCTGGCATGAATAAATTAGCATAGAACACTGGCTATCCAATTTTCTGAAACTCTTTGAAACACAAAAAATACAGGCTGAGAAAATTTAATATGGTTCCACTATGAAGAGCATCCAATCTTGCCTAGACATATAAAGTGGGTGCCATAAATGCTTGCTTATTACATAAACCCTAGCGCCTGAAGAAAAGTCCAATCCAGTTATTAATAATATGAGTCTGAGCATGAATCTAATAAAATTTTTAAATTGTTGACATTAATTTTACCTGCATAACTGTTTTAAATAAAATTCTATCCCAAGGGGACAAATACCCATTAAAATTTCTTGTTCTTGGATAATTTCTTAAATTTCATTTTTTTAAAAAAACATGACTTTTTTTTTTTTGGCCAGGGCTGGGTTTGAACCCACCACCTCCAGCATATGGGGCCGGCACCCTATCCTACTGAGCCACAGCCACCACCCATATGACATTATCTAGACAAGGAATTTAAAAAATTCTTCTCCATATATCTAAAGGCTGAGCCCACAAGTTTAAAAATCTTACGTCACTTGTGTTTTATAAAGACTAATGCCTCAACATATCTCACAAAAAAGCAGGTTCTTATTTCTAGGCATGCTAGTACTTTCAGTGGAGTTCAAATAAGTTAAAAAGGAAACAAGAGAAAGGAATACCCACCTGAACCTGGCAGGTGAAAGAGGAGTGGGAGGAAACATTCCTGGTTCAAAAGAATCAAAATAAGTCACTGTCCAAGAAAAGCTGCAACAGGAGAACCCAGCAGTTAAGGATGTTATTAGTAGAGTCCAGAATCCTTAATGGGAAGAAAGATGGGAAAAACTTAAATTATTAACACCAAAACAATTTATTTAAGATCTTCTCAACTAAATGGAATTGATGTAAAAGATTGAAGCTTATCCTTGTAGAAGTGTAAATTACTAGAGCACAACTAGAAGTCATATCATTGAATATTTTAATTAGGTTATAATTTAATATGTGTAAAGGAGGGCAAATTCAACTTAACATGTTCAGTTTTATAAAATTCAACTATAGAAAAAATGGTTAAAACATTTCACTCTTAAGATGTGACATTTTTCATTTAACGTCATCAATCATAGCTTGCCATCTTTTATTACTTCGTACTAAGTGACTCCCTTATTTCACATGATGCACTTTTAACATGTGAATCAATTTTGGAGAGCAATATGGCAGTAACTATTAAAATGATGCATATATATATCTGTTAATCCAGTAATTCTACATCTAGATATCTGTCCTAAAGGTATATGAACCTGGATAAAATTATATATATATACAAGATTACTCTCTGTAGTCTGTTTATAATAAAGATTACAAACCTAAATGATCAGCAATATAGGAATAAGGTCAGTTTATTAAGTACATCCATAAAATGAAATACTATGCAGCAATAAAAAAAATTAGAGAGTTCTTTATGTACTGACATTAAAAGATCTCTAAAATAGGGTGGAGCCTGTGGCTCAGTGGGTAGGGCACTGGCCCCATATACCTAGAGTGGCAGGTTCAAACCCGGCTCCAGCCAAACTGCAACAAAAAAATAGCCAGGTGTTGTGGCGGGCACCTGTAGTCCCAGCTACTTGGGAGGCTGAGGCAAGAGAATCACCTAAGCCCAAGTGTTGGAGGTTGCTGTGAGCTGTGTGACACCATGTCACTCTATCAAGGGAGATAAAGTGAGACTCTGTCTCTACCAAAAAAAAAAAAAAAAATCTCCAAAATATACTACTAGTAAGCCAAAAACCGAATATTCAGAATAGCAAATAGCACTTGCATAAAAAGGGAGGGGAATTTATGTATTACACATGAGCATATGCTATATATTATATATTTTGCTTACATATTAAAATAATTTATGGAAGGGTTAAGTTTTAAATCGTGCCTATGTGGGAAGAGAAAACAAGTACCAGTAGTTGGGAGACAGAAGTTAGAGGAAGCCTTTTGAGTTTACTGTTTCATACTTCCTGAATTTTAAGCCATATGACTATTCTACCCATTCAAAAAATTAAATAGAAAAGTTCTCAAAAAATTCCAGGCCAGGTGTGGTGGCTGACATCTGTAATCTTAGCACTCTGGGAGGCCCAGGCATGAGGATGAGTTCAAGATTTTGAGACCAGCCTGAGCAAAAGCAAGACTCTGTCTCTACTAAAAATAGAAAAACTGGGTGTCATGGTAGGCACCTGTAGTCCCAGCTATTCAGGAAGCAAAGGAATGCCTGAGCCTAAGAGTTTGAGATTGTTGTAAGCCATGACACTACAGCACTCAACCCCAGGGTGGTGAAGTAAGACTCTGTCTCCGAAAAATAAAAAAAAAAAGAAAATCCAGTCACGCAATTATTTCTGAATTGTGGCAGGGCAGGGAAATTTTATCAGAATCTTCTTGGATGCATTTTCACATTGCCTCAATAAGTCAAGTTTCTGAAGAGTATGTGTTCCATGCCTCAGATATAAAGGGAGAAAAAGGGGATACACTAGAAGATAACTTAGGAATTAACAAATTTTCTGGCTATACAAAAAAATCCACACCAAAGCCTTTATTTTAGTAAGCAGGTAAAAATGCATATAGTGGAGCATTTGTAAACTTTGTACAAAGTCCTGTAACAGACTGATAAAACTGCTTAAAGTCAGAATAATTAAGCATTAACACAAAGTGTGGTCTTTCTGAAAGATTGTTTTCTGATAGTTCCCTTCTCTTTCCTTCTTTTAAAAAGATAATGGGCTCTGTGTTCACTGCCCCAGAAGAGGGATATGGCAAACCAGAAAGAAGAAATAGCCTGAGAGTTTTTTAATCTGTATATAGCATATAAATACCAGAACATAACATATCCTGAGTAAATAGCAAAGATAATGAAATGATTGGCACATAGAAACTGAGTCTGAGGCAGGAGAATTGATTATCTCAGTCTAGGAGTTCAAGACCAGCTTGAGGGGAGGCGCCTGTGGCTCAGTGAGTAGGGCACCGGCCCCATATACCGAGGGTGGTGGGTTCGAACCCAGCCCCGGCCAAACTGCAACAAAAAGTAGCTGGGCGTTGTGGCGGGCGCCTGTAGTCCCAGCTACTTGGGAGGCTGAGGCAGAAGAGTTGCCTAGGCCCAGGAGTTGGAGGTTGCTACTGCACCCTACCAAGGGCTAAAAAGTGAGACTCTGTCTCTACAAAAAAAAAAAAAAAAAAGACCAGCTTGAGGAACATAGTGAGACCCTATGTCTATAAATAAACATTTTTAAAGGATCTCTACTGTGATTTAGAACGAAATTTTTTTTTAAATTAGCTGGGTGTGGTGATTTATACCTCAGTCCCAGCTATTTGGCAGGTTAAGATAGGAAGATAGCTTAAGGACAGGAGTTTGGGCCTGGCCAATATACCATAACTCTGTCTCTTAAAAAGAAAAAAAAAAGGATACATAGAACAGAGTGAGGGGTTTATCTCCAAGTAGCGTAAGTCTGCTGCACATGTGCTTGCACTTATGTGTGCATCTAGGGGGAAGGAGGAGCGCTACTGGGGCCTCCTAGCAAAGCCTCTAGAAGAGGCCACACAGGCAGCAAAGCTACGTGTCTTGGTAGATGGGCACAGTCCAGGGCCAACCCTGCAGACTCTCCCTAAGTGAGACAGAAACACCAGATGGTCACGTGACTGAATATTGCTATATCTAAAAGGACATCTTGACCAGAATAAAAGATGTTTCAACACTTGCTTGAGCAAATTTCTTAAGAATCAGATTGCACCTTCATCCTAATATTCTGGCACAGTATCAGCCTCTAGAAGGTTAACTTAACCTAAACCTGGGATTGGGTGGCAGAACGTTAGGAGGGACAGAGGTACAACTTTCCTGTCAACCCTATCAGGTAAGGCGTCAAAACAGAAATTGTAAGATTTAGCATACAACTATAGTTTACAGATTGCTACACTGCCAAATAGCCGTTATTTGCTTTTATTTAGGTGAGTATCTGTAAAGAAGGGAGAAAACAATTAACAATCTAAGTTTTAAATAATATGTTAAGTTTCCAGATCAAATATGGTAATTAGCTGGGCCCAGTGGCTCACAGCTATAATTCCAGCTCTCTGGGTGTCTGAGATAGGTAAATTGCTTGAGCTCAGGAGTTCAAGACCAACCTGAGCAAGAGGAAGAGACTCCTCTTAAAAACAAAAACCAAAAAACTAAGCCAGGTGTTGTGGTGGGGGCGGCTGTAGTCCCAGCTACATGAGAAGCTGAGGCAAGAGAATCACTTGAGCCCAAGACTTTGAGGTTGCTGAGGGTTGGGTTGCCACAGTACCCTACCAAGGGAAACAAAATGAGACTGTCTCAAAAAGAAAAGAAATATGGTGATCAACTCAAGAAATTATTTGAGTTTGGGCCCTGTGTTTCCCTCACATTGAGCATTTCAATCATTTCTGTACTCAACTTTAATCAAAAGTCATATCACAGATAAAGTAACAATGATAAGGCTAAAAAAAGTACATTGCAATACTGTGGTTGAGAAGTATTTATTAATCTGAAAATTACTCAATTCATTATGAAAAAGCAGAAAAGCCACAGAAATTGCTAATTCCCAACAATTGTTACAAGTCAATATCTTCAGAATCCTCAAGCTAAAAATCTGGCAACTGTTTTATAAGCCCATTTTAGTAAGATTTCAACTTTTAAGAGGATTTAACAATGAAAGCCTATAAAAACAAAGTTAAACTCATCCTTTCCCAAATACAAAAATCCCATTCCTAAAATCAATCAGCTAAGAGTTGGTTGTGTGTCTTTCAAAAAATTATAGATACGTAAGTTACGTGGGTACACATGTGAACCTACTTACGTACAAAAATGTATATACCTGTATTTTTTCAGCTTACTTTCCACAAATGGGAGTCTCACCACAAAACTTGTCCTGCATGTTTTCATATAACATTCTACGTTGTAGACCTTTTCCTATTACCATGTTTCCCAGAAAATAAGACACCGTCTTCTATTTATTTTTTCTCAAGAAGACACAGTAGGGCTTATTTTCAGGGGATGTCTTATTTTTTATTAAGTATAATACAACAATCTACATTTATTCAAATAGTTAAGTCATCTTCTGGAACCTGACAGGGGGAGCTGACCTTGTTGGTGGGGCCGGCACTAGTGATGCATTAACTCCTTTCCCCTAGCCCAAGCGTACTCAAACTATGGCCCGCAGGGCCACATACAGCCCACCTAGGACATTTATCTGGCCCGCCGGGTGTTTTTGTCATTGCCACCGTTGCCTATCCTGCTTAGCAGATGACTCGTCCCAGGGCCCACAGTCCAGCCCTCCAAAGGTCTGAAGGACAGTGAACTGGCCCCCTGTTAAAAAAGTTTGAGGACCCCTGCAGGATAGCCATTCGCACGTGCACAATAGGATGCCTTTGACCCCAGTACCACACATGCACCCTAGCAAGTGTGAACAGCTCAGAGAAAGGAGCTGTGGCAGATAAAAGGTATTCCAGTCTTCCTTACCGCTCTGCACAGAAATGCGGGAGCATATGTATCTGCATAGCCACACCTATCACTAGGTCTTATTATGGGGTAGGGCTTATATTTAACAAATGCATAGAAATCCTGCTAGGGGTAGGTCTTATTATTGGGGTAGGGCTTGTATTTAACAAATGCATAGAAATCCTTCTAGGGTTTATTTTTTGGGTAGGACTTATTTTCAGGGAAACGTGGCAGTACACTTAGCCACAATTCTGTTGCGTATTTTTATTATGTCAGTTTTTCACTATTACAAACAATGCTACAAAGAACACTGGTACTTTAGCATATAGGTGTACAAGGATATGTTACAAATTTCCAGAGGAAGAACTACTGTCAGAAGATGTAAAAACATACATCCTTCCTTCTTCTCTATAGATCAATTATCATCACGATAAAATGATGGAAATTCATCTTTCCATCAATTGAAGCCTCTTGGACTCAATGTTTTCACCTAAAGCAAAAACAAAGTGGCTAGGGATTTCTTATTCCAATCCCTTTACTGAAATTTTATATTCACTTTTCTTTTTCCTTTTATTGGGGGGAGGGCTTGCTCAACCCTCTTGCCTCAGCCTCCCCACCCCAGTACCTGGGATTACATACAAAATGCCTGCCATACCACTTGGCTAGTTTTTCTGTTTTAAGTAGAGATGGGGTCTCACTCTTGCTCAGGCTAGTCCTGAACTCCTGAGCTCAAGCAATCCATCTGCCCTGGCCTCCCAGAGTGCTAGGATTACAGACATGAGTCACACACTTGGTCCTTTTATATTCACTTTTCTAAGAGTTTATTTTGTTTTGGTTTATTTTTCAAAGTAAGTTATTTTGATTTCAAGGTGTACTTTTCTAAAACTATATTGGCAACTTTCTGTACTTCTATAAAACCTCTCAGCAAAAGACACTGCTTTATGTTCTAAGTATTTTCCTGTTGTTTAACAGTTTCACGCTTACATAGATGAGGCAACTTTCAGAATTTTCACGAAGATGTGGAGGCACTAATCTTCACATATTATACGTAAGCAGAGAAACCAAAGAAAATGAAAACTCCCATGCTCTAATACTGGGAAAAGAGTTCTTAGTAAAGAACTGTTAACGAAAATCAATTATACATTCTTTTTTTTTGAGACAGAGTCTCACTGTTGCCCTTGGTAGAGTGCTGTGGTGACACAGCTCACAGCAACCTCAAACTCTTGGGCTTAAGCAATTCTCTTGCCTCAGTCTCCCAAGTAGCTGGGACTATAGGCACCTGCCACAAAACCCAGCTATCAATTACACATTCTTTATTAAATCTTGCCATACATAAAACAGTGGAACTAAATGACCACACAGTAATAATTGCCAAGCCTTTAGAGTTTCTGACATTTGACATGTTTAAATAGATAAACCTATATTATGAAATACCATGTAGTATTGAAAAAGAATGAGGTAAATCTATGTACACCAATACACAATAAATTCCAAGGCCTTTTAATAAAGCTGCAAAATACATGATTCTAATTACAGTAGAACCTCCATAGTTAACCACCTTCCTACACTGACTAGTTTGTTAAGTTGATCTAATGCAGAAGTAGTCAACCTACTTCCTTTTGTTGACCAACTCTGTATGTTGACTAGTTTACTGCAGTTCCTTCTTTCTTCTCTAGAGATCAATTTTCATCATGATGAAATGATAGAAATTCATCTTTTCCATCAATTGAAGCCTCTTGGACTCAATGTTTCTACTGTGTATTTTTTCTACAATAGTGACAAAACAATGTATTTGGAATGAATACATACATGTATGTAAATTATAAAAAAAAGGGAAAAGACACAGTGGTAGATTAGTGAAAACCTCTGCATTAATTTTTGGAATTTTTTCCCCAGGGACATTATAGTACTTATGTAACTAATGTATTTTATGAAATTAAAAATAAAAATGTAATATAGTCAAATGTCACCTCATGACAGGAACACATTCTGAGGAATTCTGTGTTGTTAGGTGATTTTGTCACTGGGTAAATTTAGGTAATTTCATAAGTGGTAAAAACTATTTGCAGCTAGTTACTAATAAAAGTTTAAATGTATCACATGCATAAAACTAACACTTTTAAAATGTTTTTGTGTACTTAACACAAACCTAGATATAATAGTATAGCCTACCGTGTACAGAGGCTACACAGTATAATCTACTGCCTGTAGGCTACAAAACTATACAGCTTGTTACTGTACTGAATACTGTAGCCAACGATAACACAATGGTAAGGGTTTGTGTATCTGAATATATGTAAGTATAAAAAGGTACAGTAAAAAATATGGTATAAAAGATTAAAAATGGTAAACCTATACAAAGCACTTACCAAGAATGGAGTTTGAAGGACAGTAACTTACTCTAGGTGAGTCAGTGAATGATTTGTGAATAAATGTTAAGGCTGACATTACTATACACTATTATAGACTTTATAAACACTATATACTTTGGCTGTCCTAAATTTATTTAAAATTTTTTTCTTTTACAATAAATTGATTTTAGATCACTGTAACTTTTTTACTTTATAAACTTCAACTTTTACTCTTTTGTAATAACTCTTTATCTTAAAACATATTAAGTTGTTTTTTCTTTGTACACTTAATATCTGTAAGCTTTTTTCTATTTTTAAATTTCTTTTTTCTTCTCAAAAATTTTTTTTTTTTACAGACTAAGACAGATACTTATCAGCCTAGAACAGTGTGGTTCTCAACCTTCCTAATGCCGCGGACCTTAATATAGTTCCTATGGGTCACAACACACAGGTTGAGAACTGCTAGCCTAAAACTACACAGGGTCAGGATCATCAATATTACTGTCTTCTACACCTTGTCCTACTGAAAGGTATCCAGGGACAGTAACATGCACAAAAATATAACAGGAATAGATGGTGAAAGGTGACAGGAATTTTTCAGCTCCCTTATAATCTTATCGGACCACCACAATGGGACACCAAAATGTTGTTATCTGGTACATGACTATGCTTAGGTAATTTTGTAAGTTGTAAAAACTGTAAGCAGGTAGTTACTAATAAAAGCTTAAATGTATCATATGCATAAAACAAACCAATATTTAAAAAATGTTTTTGTAAGCAAATTTTCTAAACTTTATCATATTCTGTAGTTTTCTAATTTAAGATGGGTGGTATTTTAAATAACTTGGTACTTTCTCTAAACTATATCATGTTCTATAGATAGCTGAAGCTCTCAAATCCCTAGAGCAGTATGTCTTCTCTACATGTCAAGGCATAAGTGCAAAAGCAGAAAAAAGTGGTCTTTCCTTTGTTGCCACTGCAACATGAGCACAGTGAGTGCACAGAAGCTACAATGGTTAAGGCCTCCACCTAACTGCCTGCCCACCAGCTACCTGGCATGTAGCAATTCCACTCCTCTTCCCGCTGAAGAGCTGAGGGACTTTGAGTCATTTGATCAAACTTAAAATAACCAAATAAAATTCTATCTCCCCTCTCCAAGTTAGTGATCAAATCAAAAAAATGATAGCAAATAATAGTAAAATATGCCAGATAGGTCAAGTTTTGAACCTGTAAAAATAATTTTAGTGAAGAGAAATACAGCAGAATTAACCTTTTGCACTGCATATCTGGAAACTGTAGCATTTTACAGATATACTGTATTCATAACGTATTACTAGTGAGTGTGTACACATATACACACATACCCACAATAAAAAATGATGGCAAATATACAATATACATACACACACTCCATACATAAATATGTAAAGGACATCTAATAACATTTACCACAAACATATGCAAATGAAAACCTTTAAGACTTGAAATGCACCCAGGTGGACTTGTATTCAATGTGGTGTGGTTGAGATTTATGATACAAAGGCAACATCTCAGAGCAAAAAGGAAATAACGTACCTACAAAAACATTAAGTATTTTATCCCAAATTTTGTATAGTTCAAACATGTTCTGGAAAAACAAAAGTGAGCTCAAAATTACATCAAGTGACAATTAAGTCCATACCTAATAGCCCAGTGTCTACATCATCTTCATTTTTCAAATTCTCAGCATGCAACTCTGTAAATACAAAGAGGAACTCAGGTAGAAAATTAACATTACTTTACAATTTGAAGAGTAACTCACAGGCTGGGAAGAAATTATTGAGCTATGGAAAGTGCTTCAGTCAAAGTACTGAGTTTAAATTCTGATACAATTTACTAGCTATGTGACCTTCAGGAAGCAAGTAAGACTTCTACGGATGTCAACAGTCATACAGTGTATATAAAATGAGAGTAATGTTTATTCTGAAGGGTTGTTGTAAAGACATTTTATGTAATACAAATCAAAAGGAATGCTAGATTTTGAGTTCTTTCCTTTCTTCGTTCTTCAAAATAAACACAGTTCAATGTCTTCTGCATCACACTTCATTTTTCATGGTTTTTGATACAAAGGCAATGTCTTTATGATACAAAGGCAATGTCTCAAAGCAAAAAGAAATAAACTACTCCCAAAATAAAACTATCACAGTTGCAGTGAAAAGGAGAATGATAAAGTGAAACACTGTCAGCCAAACATTTAAGATTGGCAGTTTGGACACAAAACAATTTTAGGAGGTAAAAACTCAAACACTGTCTTTTGTATGAAAATCAGCATGGTAAGGTGTTAGATATCATTTGCAGCCCACCAGGGACTGGGAAACAATGAGAAAAAAAAACTGGAGTGAAATAGATTTTATTTGCTTAAATAAGACAATGTGTTAGGTGCTCTTCATACAAACTAAGTTCTTTTTGGTTCATTTTCAAAGACCTGGCCAAGGCCACACACTAATGAGATCTGAGATTTAAAATCAAGTCTTACTCTTTCCACTGTAATATACAATAGCCAATCGTGTTATTCATCTACATAAGCCTTGGAAAAAACTTTGAACTGGCCCGTATTTCAATTTCAGGCATACACAAATAAAACCATTACAGAGAACGTAAGACCACACCTTCTGCAATACAAGTTCGTGTACTACAGTTGGTTACAAACTTAAAACGAAGACAAGCTAATTATTTTACCTATAAACCCAGAAATTCAGGGAATGGGATGGAAAGGAGTTCTAGGTGTATAGAGATCATGGTGGCTGGCACAGCTTTAGCTATTTGTGGATCAAGCCTTTGAATCTCACAGGTATATAGCATATTTTCATTACACACACTTTTCACCGTCTCCTATTAACGGTGGGTATCCTGCATTTTGTTTAATCTTGCCAATACTTCACCTCCATATTCATGAATTTAAAGATATTTTTTCAAGAGTAACCATTTGACTTAAAGACTTTTTTTTGTTTGTTTTTAGCCATGGCCAACCCGCCACCTCCAACATACGGGCACCACCTAAAGACCCTTTCCTAAAACTGGTCTCCTGATCATGATTTCACCAAGGAAAAGATAAGACAAAGGGGGGGAAACCGAATAAAGGAGTAGATAGGGGCACTGGGTGAATATGACTGCCAGCCTGTCGACTTTTGGCAGGGCACAGGAAAGGGTGGTTGAGGCCACGTCCTGACTCAACTTTACTCAGCACTCGCAAAATTTCAGTTTCAGTACCTTTAATGACGAGATAGGCGATGGCGAGGAGGAAGGCCAAAAGAATAACGAAGAGCAGCGAACAAAGAATGGAGAGGACTTGGACTGGCCACCGCCGACCTTGGACTCGGATGCCGGTAGGCGCCGGGAAGATACCATTGCGCTTATCAGGCAGAACCGGCGACCCATCCCCAACTAGAGGGAGTAGGGAGCCGCTTCTGGGCTCTGACACCGCCCCCGCCGAGAACTCTGCTCGCAAGTCTCGGGCCACTTGGTCGGATCCCACTTCCTCCTCGACTTCGCCTTCACCCCAACAGTCCCCCTGAGCGAAGGCGAAATACACAGTCCGAGCGAAAGGGGTTGGGGTGCCGAGGCGGCGGCCCTGCGGAGGTAGGCACCTCCCGGTCTCCACAAACGACATGGCGGGAAAACACAGCGCGATCCCGGAGACCCAGCTTCTACTATGTGCCCCGCCCCGCGCCTGCAACAGCCAATCAGCGGCCGGCCGTAGCCGCGGCCTCTACCACAAGGCACCTGCGCGTAGGGGTGGGCAACGATAAGCCGTACGGTCGTAAGGAAGCCGCGAGACCCCGGAGAAGCTGGACGTCCCAGGGTCAGAGCTGGATCCCAAGGCTATAGGCTAAAAAAAGAGCAGAAAACACAGGCAGGGATAAGCTGAGGTAGCCAAGTCTTCCCCTTGCACTGCTTCCTCCCAGCCAGAGACCTACGCCAAGGCCGCGTCACCTCCAGGCAAGCGCGCGCCTTGGCAGCCCCAAAGCTGTATCTTATTTACGCTGGGTCCTAACGCCCGCCCATGTTCTTGCGGCACACATTTCCAAACTTACTTGCTTTCTCTCTTTTACCACTCTGCCCTCGTGCTCTTTCCCAGCTTTCTCTATTAACAGCAGTGCACTGCCTGGCGCTTTCGCTTTCCTATAACTGTCTATCCATTTTTCCCTTTGGTGTGATTTTCCCCGCCCATACCACAATTTCCTTACACGCAGCTCGGCACGCCTCCTTCCCCCTTAGCCCCGGCTCCTGCTCTCCACCCGGTGCGTACGGAGCTCGAACCCTCATCTCTGAACCCTTCCTCTCGCCTTCCCCGCCCCCTCCCCTCCGCCTCGAGCACCGCGCGCGCGCTTCCAGTCCTAGCCACCGCTAACGCTAGGAGCTGGTTTCCCCGCCCCCACCCCACCCTACCCCACCCGGGCGGCCTCAGGTTTGTGGGGCGTACGTAAGGGGGGGGTGAAGGTGGCAGGTCCCCACTGCCCCACCCCCTACGGGGTGAGGCGGGCTGAGCTCAGGAAGCTGGGACGCAGTTGTCTCCCCTTTCCCTGGGGAAGTTGGTAGAGTTTTCCCGGCTGAAGACTCGGCACAGAAACTTCCTCCATCCCCCTCCCCCCTCCATGCAGGCGACGCCGAGTGAGGCTGAGGCTGGGGGCGAATCGCCGCAGAGCTGCGTGTCAGCAGCGCACTCTGATTGGATAGCGGGGAAGCCTGTCAGCTTATTGGCCCCGCTGATCCCGCCCCGCAGCGCAGGGCAGCCTTTAACCTTTAGCCCCAGCGGACGCCAACCACTCAGATCGCTTCTTGTTGGTATGTGTAGCGGCAGTGGCCGCCGGCGGAGCAGTCTGAGCCCGACGATGAGGCCGGGGACAGGAGCCGAACGCGGAGGCCTCATGGTGAGTGAGATGGAGAGCCATCCTTCCTCGCAGGGTCCTGGGGACGGGGAGCGGAGATTGTCCGGCTCAAGCCTCTGCTCCAGTTCTTGGGTTTCTACTGACGGCTTCCTGAGGAGACGGCCCTCGGTAAGGGATCGGTGGGGCAAGGGGAAAGCGGCACAATGAAAAACGGAGTCAGAGAGACAGGAAGCTTTCTCCAAAAGGAGAAGAAGATAAACGTGGACGAAGGAAGAACTCGAGATGGTGGGATGTGTTCTGAGGGGGAGAAAAGGAGGACAGGGATGCACAAAGGAAAAGATGTGGGACCCTGAAGTTCCCGGTGGGCTTGGCCTAGACATAAGTGCGGTGAAGGTGCTGTGCCCTAGGCGGGCCCGATTTAGCAGGGAGAGGGAGGCAGAGACCTAATTTTGTAAGACTTTACAAGTGACTGCCAAAAGTGGTTTTCACTAGTAGTGGCAGTGTTCTGCCGGGGAATTGGCAGGAAATAATGAATTACCTGGCTTTAAAACGTGAAACAATGGATACATAGGTAAAGAAAGTAGCCTTTTTAAAGCGCATTGATGTGATGGATGAATTAGTTGTTTGCATCCAGTGTCTACGAATAACAGAACCGCAGTCCTTGAAAATGTGTTTTTGACAGGAGTTTTACCTGTCTTAGAGGTTATGTTAGGAAATAGTTTATTAGAAGTGAAGGGTCCCTGGTACTCATACTGTTTGTGTATTATAAGGCCAGCTGTCATCTGAACTAATTTGGTAAATGTAGCATTTGAAACTTGAAAATCAGAAGTATGGTAAATTACAATGGGCAGTTGTTTTTTCTATGTAAAATGGGACAAATTTGTGGTTTTTCAACATAACACCTTTTAAATTAGCATTCAGTGTGCACACTGTACGCCTAAGCAATTAGTGGCTGATTAAATCCATGCTTTAAAAAAACGGACAAAACTTATGATCCATCTGTCCACTAATGGTCTTAACTTTTTCCATTTTGTTAGAGAACTTGCAAAGTCATTTTATTTTATTTTTTTATTAAATCATAGCTATGTACATTAATACTATCATGGGGTACAGTGTTTTTTCTATATACTGCAAGCTCATTTTAAATGATAGTATATTTCATTTTGTTTAAAACAAGGTGTAAACTAATCCAATAACACATTAATCACTAATTAGACTAATACTATGTTACTTACAGGTAACTGATTTGTTAAAATTATAATTTTGAGAAGCATTTAGTGTCACTTGCTAATTTTTGGACTTCCACTGTTTTTCAGATGGGGCATCCTGGAATGCATTATGCCCCAATGGGAATGCATCCTATGGGTCAGAGAGCCAATATGCCTCCTGTACCTCACGGAATGATGCCACAAATGATGCCTCCTATGGGAGGGCCACCAATGGGACAAGTAAGAATGTTTTTGTTTTATTTTGCATTTATTTTTCTATTTTGCCTTGGATATTGTGTCAAAATTTCAAAATCTAGGTCAATACTTGTAACTGCTTAAGGATAAGTTTATGCCCAAATAATTTCAAATAAGTTACATGTTGTGTTATAACTGTAACCAAATTTTGATTGTAATGAAAAAGGTCTTCTCTGTTTAAAAAATTTACTACTTCAACAAAACTAGCGGGGTTTTAAAATTTATTTTAAGAGGAATGTCAGTTAACATTAATGTTTTAAGAGTAAATATTATCAGCTATGGCAACATAACTTTTTTTGGTGGACCATGCAAATGCATAGGAATGTGAAAGTAATGATTGTTTGGGCTTTTGGCTTAGGATGAATTTTATGGCTGAAATATCTTTCTCTTTGTGTATGGTGGATAGGGGTGGGGAGTACCTGTTATGCAATACTGATTCTTTATAAGACAGTACTGGATAGGTAGGTTGTTTTCTACTTACACTATTTTATTTTATTTTATTTTTTTTAATGCTTATTGCTTCTGCATTCCTGCTTATGAGCTGCCCCTTCCATCTCTAGCATAAATTGTAAATGATATTTTGTAAGAGAGATTTGGATCAAAAGCTTTTAATGCTGACTCAGTGACTTTGGTAGAACTGAGTTTCTAGAGAAATATCCAAGAAAGGTAATAAACAGGTTTAGTTACTGTGAATAATTTTGTGTGCTGTGTTAGATTCTGTATCAAACAGATCCTTAGATGTCTGGGTTATTTCCATTTGAGTAGCTCTATAATCATCAAATTTAGGCTAACAGAATATTTTGGAAAGCCAATTTCATATGATCTTTTGCTAATTTTGTACTATTTACTTTGATAACCGTTTAAGCTTTGATAGTGTAAAGTTATTGGTGAGATTGCAGTGGAAAAGGAGCTTGCTATGTATCTCTCTCTTTTTAACCTTAAGAGTAGAAGGGCTTAATGTCAGTGGTTTTTCTTCTTTTTTAATTTGGAATATAGCCCTTGATTTTGTGTAAAAATCTATTCCAAGGCACCAGGCCCAAAAGATTCTGCCTGCACAAGTTCTTTAAATGAAGTCTTTTGTTCTGTTACTTTAGAATAACAAATTTTAAAACTCCCTAGGTGATGGAGAAACAACTCTGATTCCTCTTCTGTTTCTTTCCATCTCTAAGCAGCAAGGAGCTCTTCTTGTTTTCTTGGTAGAGCTGCTCTAACTAGATAATGAGCTTTAAAAATATTTATTCTTTAAATGCTCTGGTTCTTATTTAAAATTAGTTTCTTTCCACAGAAAGATAAAATAAAACAATTTGCTACTGCCAGATGCTTCTCTCTTTTCTGGGGCCTTCTGTTTCCATTGGGCCAGTCAAGGTAAGTTTTGCAAGGGATTGACCTGCTTACCCTTGCTGTAATGGTGCTTTTGCAGTACCAGAACCAAGATACCAGCTTGTCATTTCTAGTTTAAAAAAAAAAATGGCAGATTTTATTTTTTTTTAAAGTACTTTTATGTATCTTATTGACATAAGCTGGTCACAGTTTGCTTTATGGCCCTTTCTCTTTAGCTATATCAGTGACCATCTTCCTGTTAAGGTTACTTACTACTTGGTGCACATCCATTCCAATACTCTGAATTTTGCCTTGTGGTTTTCTTCTACTTTTTCCCTAGGCCAATAATATGCCATGTGCCTTTAATTATACTTGATTATTGAGATGTTCAGAAGTCTTTCTCCCTGTGATGGCTCCTTCACATGATGTAATGATGATGTTTTAGTAAGAGTCCAGCTCTGAAGGTCCTAAGACAATCTCAATTATTTTTCTCAAAATTAGATAATCTGCCTTTTTCACTTTAACAACTAACTAACAATATGGGATGTAAATCTTGTCAAAGCTAATTCTCATTTTACATGGATAATTGGAATCCTCAAATAATTCAGAAACCTTATTATAGTTCTGTGAACATTCCCTCAAAAATAAAAGTGATAATAAATAGCAAAATTGATCCTTTTTTCTACATCATTTCTTCTGCCACTCTTTAAAAATACTAATAAGCAGTAAGTGGTCAGAATATAACTAAGACTAAGAGTGCCTATATCATTCACAGAGGTGACAGTTTAGTAGGGTTCTGCCAACCACTTTTACAGAGTCAATTCTGAAATGCTTTAGACTTTGGGAACTTAAGGTTACTGACTTCATGCGAAGTTGCATGAAGAACTCATGCTGGGCTCGGCACCTGTGGTTCAGGTGGCTAAAGCGCCAGCCACATATACCTAAGGTGGTGGGTTCGAATCCAGCCCGGGCCCCCGCCAAACAACAATGACGGCTGCAACCAAAAAATAGCCAGGCGTTGTGGCGGTCGCCTGTGGTCCCAGCTACTTGGGAGGCTGAGACAGAAGACTCGCTTGAGCCCAGGAGCTGGAGGTTGCTGTGAACCGTGATGCCATGGCACTCTGCCCAGGGGGATAGCTTGAGGCTCTGTCTCCAAAAAAAAAAAAGAACTCATGCTGGAACCAGCTGAAGACTGAAATTGGTGGCAGTCTTACTTGCTAAGTGATTGTAGTCTTTGGAATATTGCTGAATATAACATGAAATTTTAAAACTTGGTTGTAAAATACTCAGATTGTACAGCATGAATGATCCAGAGAAAACAGGGCTCATACTTTTTCAAATGCAACAAGTTAAGAAGTTATTGTTGAGCTTTTTTAATTCATGAGATGACTTGCCATTTTTATAATACTTGCTGAATCTTTCAGTAGTAATCAATATTTGGAAATTATTGAATAGATCTTAATACTATTTCTTTCAAGTTTATCTCAGTATCTGTCCTAGAGGTAAAATTTACCTCTTAATTACGCTACATAACTTAAGGAAAAGCCATGCTTGTACTTTGAGAGTTATAGGATCTTACAGCTGGAAGGGACCTTACAAGTTATTTAAACTTTAAATAATATATGATTTAAGGTTTTTGGCAGGATCACTGGTTATAAAACAGTGTTAAGAAAAATAATTTTTCCTGCCTGATGGCAATACTCAAAAATTTTCTATAGAGATTTGCATCAAAATATGATTATGTGTGAGGCTTTTTCTACTGCATCTGAGTGTTTTGCCTTTAAAATGTTCACATGTCTTATTCTTTTCCTGTCTTTTTAACAGAAAGGACAATACAAGTCCTGCCATCTTTATATCACAGATGATTTTGCCTTTAACCAAGAAGAGTTCTACTAGCATCTTTTTTTTTCATCCCTTTTTGAGTCTTAATTTTCTTATTCTTTTAATGGGAAAAATAAGAGTCTTAAGGTCCTTTTCAGCTCTAACAGCCTATGATTCAATTCTGATCATTTGATGAGAGGAGTAGGTGATAGGAAATTTTATGGGTTAATGTGGAAATAAAAGAATAAGAAATTCTTTTGGCATTGCCACCTTAATTCCATTTATTCAGTACCTTTTTTTGTCTTTTATTTCTATTCCTGCTGCCATTTGAGCTCAAAGTTGTCACACTCCCATTCCTAGAATACTTGACAATTGGTTTTCTTCAAGGCTGACTCCCCCAGTAATTCTAGATTTCAGTATATCTCCTTGCCCAAGAATCTCCAATTTTTTTTTCTGTGCCTATAGCATAGTATTTAAATTCTATAGCTTAATTTTGAAGAATCTCCCATAGTACATGTTAAAACACAATTCGAAGGTACATGTCTTAACACTCCCTAATTTGAACACAGGCTGGTCTTTTCATATTATCTTCAGTGATTGTATAGTTCATGACTTCAAGCTTATGCTGTTCTTCTTGCCCTCCTGCCCCCAGCTCACTATCACCATGAACTTTTCTTTTGCTTACCTAAGTTCTTCTGCCTCAAGTCATACCTTCTTAAGAGAGTCTCAGAAATAACTTTAGTCAATTTATATCTCCCTTTCAAATTATTGCAGAAAATCCTATGTAATCTGCCCATTAACTCTTAACTGTTTTCGCTTATTTTTGGCACTTAGTTATTGACTTGTTTTATGGTTTTTTTAATTTATTTTATTTTCCCAGAAAGTAATAGATTGTAAGCTCTCAGGGGGCAGGGACTATGCTCTTTCTTTTTCTTTCTTTCTTTTTTTTTTTTAAATTAAATCATAGCTGTGTACATTAATGCAATCTTGGGGTACAATGTGCTGGTTTTATATACAATTTGAAATGTTTTCATCAAACTGGTTAACATAGCCTTCATGGCATTTTCTAGTGTTAAGACATTTATATTCTACCCCTAGTAAATTTCACATGTACCCTTGTAAGATGTTCCGTAGGTATGCTCTTTCATTTCTGAGAAGCCTGTAGGTGCTGAGCACAGTTCTTGGCTCATAATGGGTGCTCAGTAAAATACTTGTTGAATGAATGAAACAAATACACAGGCATTCTTTTCTGCAGCCAGGAAGTTAGTCAGTGTTACATGTGACTGTTTGCAGTGGTTACTTGTGACTTTACTTTGTTACCACATATTGTTTTTAGTGTCTGTCTCTTTACTGTTGCTTTTTCATTTGGAAAAAAAGGGAGGATAAATAAGATGAGATAAAACATTTTGGTGAGTAAAACTAAAATCCTTAGTTCCATTTACAGTTGGCCTTCTATATCCACCGATTGAACCAACTGCAAATGGAATATATTCTTTAAAAAGACCAATACAACAAATTAAAAAATGCAACATAACAAACAACTACTGACAAAGCATTTATATCGTATTCAGTGTTATAAGTAATCTAGAGATGATTAGAAGTATGTGGGAAGATATGCGTAGTTTGTATTTTCATGATTTATTTATATAAAGGACTTGAGCCAGATTTTGGTATTAGGGGGCATCCTGGAACCAGTTCCCTGCCAGGATGCCAAGGAATGACTGTATTTTATTTTATTTATTTTGGATTTATTTTTATTTATTTATTTTGGAACGTCTCACTCTCTTACCCCAGGCTAGAATGCTGTAGCATTAGCCTAGCTCACAGCAACCTCAAACTTTGGGCTCTAGTGATCCCCTGCTTCAGCCCACCAAGTACTTGGGACTGTAGGTACCCACCATGAAACTAGCCCAGCTAGTTTTTGTATTTTTAGAAGAGGGGTCTCACTCTTGCTCAGGCTAGTCTCGAACTCCTGAACTCAAGCATCCGTTCTTCAGTCAGGGGATGACTGTATTTTAAATTGTAGGCAAATGTATTTCTGTGTGTGACATCATTGATGCTGATTTCTTTAAGAAGTTTTACCACAGATTTTTTCATATCTTAAAGGAAAATGATTTAGAATATAGGCTTTCCAGAGAAGTGTGGTGTTTCTTAGATTTACCTGACTGAAAGAACAAAACTTTGTTGCTATTGAATTACCCTCTGGAATATCTGCAGAATCCATGTCAGTATTGGAGATTAGCCAGTAACAAAGAGACATAAATTTCTTTTAGGTTATTTGCTCATAATTCTTGAATCTAGATAATTTTTGTATATTACTCAGGCAAGTGCTTTTTAAAAAATACTTTACCATACACCTAACGTCTATTAACTTTTAGAGTGAATATTGTTGGATTTTGACAGATTTTATAGTGAGACTATAGATGTTTATTTTCATTATCTCTGTCTCTCTTTTTTTTTTTTTTTTTTTTTGATAGTCTCATTCTGTTGCCCCAGGCTAGAGCACCATGGGGTCATTGTAGCTCCCAGTAACCTCAAAAGCCAGGGTTCAAGAGTTTAAGCAGTCCTTCTGCCTCAGCCTCCTGAGTTTGTGAACTGCAGGTCTGTGCTACAACACGGCAAATTTTTTTCTTTTTTTTTTTTTGGGGGGGGGGGGCGGGTCTTGCTTTTGCCCAGGCTGGTCTCAAACTCCTGAGCTCAAGAGATCCTCCTGCCTGGGCCTTTGGAGTGCTGGGGTTAGAAGCATGAGCCACCTCACTGACCTTATTTTCATTATCTTTAGACCAAAAGTTCATTTAAATATGAGCTTATCTGATCAAGAGAGATCTATTATAAGAAGAACTTATCAGTTTAGAAGAATAAACTGAATCCCCCCACCCCTTGGGAATCACAAAGCACAATATATACTAAGATGCTAAGAAGTCTTGCGTTAATAAGCTTTACAAACCTTTTTACTCAGTATTTCTTAGTCTTATTTGATTATTTCTTCTCACCTCCTTCCTAAATAACCCATTCCTCCATTGTCTGTTTAATTTGCTTTGTCTAGCAACATGAATTAGCATTTTGTGAGAAATAGTGGATGAATGAGGGCCATTGTTCCCTTTAGTTTGCTCTTATAGGAGATAAAGTCAGTGTTGAAATAAATTTGTATCAACACACCATAAACATTTTAAAAAGTAGGGTGCAACAAATTATTATATAGTGGGGTCAAAAAAGACAGGAACAAATAACAGGTCAACCTGTTGTTAGAACCTGGATTTGTTAGAAATGTTTGACATGGGGCAGCATCTGTGGCTCAGTGAGTAGAGCATGGGCCTCATATACCAAGGGTGGTGGGTTCGAACCCAGCCCCGGCCAAACTGCAACAAAAAAATAGCTGGGCATTGTGGCGGGTGCCTTTAGTTCCAGATACTCAAGGGGCTGAGGCAAGAGAATTGCCTAAGCCCAGGAGTTGGAGGTTGCTGTGCAGTTGCCATGGCGTCACGGCACTCTACCAAGGGCAATAAAGTGAGACTATTAAAAAGAAAGAAAAAAAGAAAGAAATGTTTGACATGACTTCTAGTCATGAAGTAGTATTGTCAGTCCATGTTAAAAGACATGATACATATGCATATCCCATAGCAGTGTACTTGGGAGATTTTTTTTAAGTTTGTTTTTTAACCTAGAGAAGTAAGTCTAAATTGTGAAAGTTTATAGGTAGGAATTAATAAGTTACTTCTACATATAGAAGTTTGTCATTAGTTTTTCATTCTTATTTTCTTTTTTCATACTTTTATATTTCTTGTAGACATTTAGAGTCTCTAGTTTGGTGCTAGTGTAAACATCAATGATGTATATACCTTGCTTTCAAAGAACATAAATCATTTCTGAGATAAGAGTCTGAACCATGTGTTTTTGTCATCTGACTGTTGATTTGGCTGTAAGGATATTTCTGGACATTTGAAAATCTAGTGGATATGAATCTTTTATACACATTGAGGATTCCTGATTAAGAAATCCGAAATGCTTAAATCCAAAACTTTTTGAGTGCCAACATCATGAGCTCAAAGGAGAAATACACATTGGATTTCAAAGATTTCAAATTTGGGGTTAAGGGTAAGTATAAATGCAAATATCCTCAAATCTGAAAAAGTACAGAACACTTCTTATTTCAAGCATTTTAGTTAAGGAATACCCATCCTGTATTTGCTTGCTTTTACTGTCTAGTCAAACCCATATGTCATTTTTTACTTATTTTAAGCAAAAGTTAATTGTAGTTAGCATTTGCTAAAAATGTGTTATTTTGCATTGGTGTTGAAAGGAAGTCTATTGCTTCTGTTTCTTTCTTACTAGGTGCATTCAAAGTAGAAACCTGAATCTTTTCCAAATCTGGATGATTCTGTTAGTCATGTTTCTTAAAGGACTACAGACATGCTGAGAAGTGAGGGCTATCTTGAGTTGACCTACAGTTTGCTTTATCTTAGGCTTTGATTTTTTTTTTGACAAAATTCTTTATTTATCTTAAGTCTTAGATATCTTTTAAACAGAATTCTCATACTGATACAATGGAATCATATTCACTGGGTCTTAATCTTCTGTTTGGGTCAAGAGTTTTTTGATTTTGAATGAGCATTAAGTACCTGTTTAAAAATACTGATTTCAGCTTGGCGCCTGTGTCTCAATCGGCTAAGGCTCCAGCCACGTACACCTAAGGTGGCGGGTTCGAATCCCTAGCCCAGGCCCACCAAACAACAATGATGGCTGCAACCAAAAAATGGCCAGGCGTTGTGGCAGGCGCCTGTGGTCCCAGCTACTTGGGAGGCAGAGGCAGGAGACTCGCTTGAGCCCAGGAGTTGGAGGTTGCTATGAGCTG